>BPLR01009511.1:0-76506 GCA_021605095.1 Caerostris extrusa | reverse complement strand
TAGGGTAATTACATCGGAACCTACAGATTAAGGTGGATTCCGAACCACTCATAAACATCTATGCCACTGCCAGGATTCAAACCTGAAGCCAGTGGTTCCAAACTTCTCTGAGCTAGCTAATTGGTCATCTGGTTGCTAAAAAGTAAGAGATAGAGAAGTTTGTTATGAATAGCGAATCATGATGATCTAAGAATATTGGTGATAATAATAGAACAGAAGATTAATTCATTGATAGTAGCATACTAAGTTCATCTTTCTCATTTGCATCCATTTTAATATTGTTCGTAATTTGTATTGTTATTTTTATTTTTTTGTTATCTTATTTCTCTGTGTGCAACTATGGGTTGTTTTTTAACAAATTTTTAAAAATTTATCTTATTTATTATATTTTAAGACATAGGTGGATATATACATACATAAGAATTTTATATTTATGTTTGTACACTTAAAGAAGATAGATTTCCAATGGAGTAAAAGGTGAGAATTCCTTTTTTTTTCAGTTAAGAAAAATAGAGTGGTAAAACAAATAAGTTAAGAAACCACTGTACTAAAAGGTTTATTTTTATGGTATCCATAGCTTTAATCACGTTTTGACCATCTACCCATTACTGAATAAAAATAAAAATGGCAGTAACAACTGGTGAAGGCATCTTAAAAAACAAGTCCCAACAATGCGCGATAAATCAAAGTCCTGAAGCACCCAGGTACGAGTTCTATCCATCATCTTCGAGTGGAGTCCCTTGTCAGATCATTCATTTTCTTTTTCTCCCGCAAAACAAAAGTCACTGAATTTCTTTCCAATGACTTAACGTTGCTGGCTGATGGATATGAGGCAGGGCCAGCTGCACAAAGGAACACAAGTAACTCCCGGAAGACACTTAATCAGACGATTCCATAAACTAAGTGAATCCGCAACAACTGCCGTCTCGCTCTGACAGGTCGAGGGGGTCACAGATAAAACTCCTTCCTCCTGCCTGCAAGAAGGAGAGATGTTTGTTCTTTTTTGAGGGAAAGATTCATTTGGTCTGGTTACTGAAGCTAAAAACATTACAAAAAGTCGAGTTGGGGTCTTCATTTATGTTTGCAATTAAATGTTTTTCTTTTGATTTTTTGGGTTTGTTTCGGAATCGGAATTTTTTAGTAGTATACCATTAGTTTTGGCTAATCAATCTTTAAAATGTTATCTATTTTTGGGAAACTAAACAATACAATAGTTGACTATAAATAGTAGGTAGAATAAACTAACTTTTTTGTAATTCATTTTTTTAAATATTTTTATATTTTTTGGGGAATAAATAATAAAACAGTTGACTAAAAATAGTGGGTGAAGCAAATTAACTTTTTAATGTCAATAATTTTATGTATGAACAAGAAGTCGAAGCATTTGGATTATTGCGGAAATTTGGAAGATTAAAAAAATAAAAAGTCAAAGACTGTATTTGAGGAATAATTCTATAGTTATGCAATTTGCAATTTTCAGAACTTTAATATATAAATTTTAAACTCTGGATTTTCTTTTTGTGAGTATTCCACTTATGTATGCAACAAATCCAATGATGGGTGATATTCCTTTCCCTCTAATATGCAAGGATGCATGGATATTGTTTTCTGGGAAGACCCTTTTGAATAATTAATTCGTATTCGTTTGTTGAATGGGAGAAAAACCAGTTAATTACAACAAGATAGCTTGATTATCCACTCTAAGCTCTATAAACCCCATCGAGACATTTTCTTTCTAAAAGCAGTGACTGCAAAGAACTCCAGCAGTGGGACAGAACAAGAAGAATATTTATTATCCAAAATTCACTAGCGCTTCACTTATGTACGGATGCCACGAACAACATATTTATGGTAAAAAGTTAAAATATAACTTCTCTGGGAGACTAGGGGTTGTTTTTACATGCCATTCAGGTTTGGTTTGTCACCCTATCATTTTGTGCACACTTTATATTTTAGACCGGGACCTACAGTTTAACGTGGATTCTGAACTCCGAACAAACATCCACCGAAGATTCGAACCTAAAGCTGTGGTTCCAAAGGCCGAGGCGCTAGCCAAGAAGATTAGGCAGCTGTCGTTTAGGAGAAAGCAGAGAAAAGTCCCATTAGTGAATCAAAAATAAAAACAGCAGATCTAAAGTAACAACTGCTGAAGACATCTTAAAAAAGATTGGACACCACTGTGTTAAAAGTTTTATTTTTATAGTATCCATAGATTTGATCACGTTTTGACCATCTACCCATCATTGAATCAAAATAAAAATGGTAGTACCAAGTGCTAAAAAACATGTTAAAAAAAATCAAGATCCCAACATTGCAAGAGATGAATCAAAGTCCAGAAGCACCCAGGTACGAGTTCATCCATCATCTTCGAGTGGAGTCCCTTGTCAGATCATTCATTTTCTTTTTCTCTCAAAACAAAAGTCACTGAATTTCTTTCCCCTGACTTAACGTTGCTGGCTGATGGATATGAATGCACCAGACCAGCTGCACAGAGGAACACAAGTAACTCCCGGAAGATACTTAATCAAGCGATTCCATAAACTAAGTGAATCCGCAACAACTGTCGTCTCGCTCTGACAGGTCGAGGGGAGTCACAGATAAAACTCCTTCCGCCTGCCTGCAAAAGAAGAAATGTTTGTTCTTTTTGAGGGAAAAGATTCATTTGGGTTGGTTGTTGAAGCAAAAAAAAAAAAAAGTCGAGTTGAGTTCTAAATTTATGTTTGCAATGAAAAGATGATTTTTTTTTTTTTTTTTTGTTTCGGAATCGGAATTTTAATTTTAGTAGTATACCATTAGTTTTGGCTGATCAATCTTTAAAATGTTTTATATTTTTGGGGGGATTAAATAATAAAACAGTTGACTAAAAATAGTGGATGAAACAAAACTTTTTTTCAATGTTAATTTTTTTTGTATGCCAGAAATGGAACCAGCGGAAATTTGGAAGATTGAAATTTTAAGTCAAAGACTGTACTAGCAACAAATCTAGAGGTTATGTTATTTGATATTTTACAGAGCTTTATATATATGCTTTAATCACTGAACTTTTTGTGTGTATTCCACTTATGTATGCCAAATCCAATTATGTGATATCTAATGATGAGGAAATGATATTTTTCCAGGAAAGTTTTGATAATTAATGTATTCGATGTCGTATGGGAGAAAAACCAGTAAATTACAACCAGATAGCTTGATTATCAACTTTAAGCTTACAATCCCCATCACATTTTCTTTCTACAGTGACTGCAATGAATTCCAGCAGTGGGACAGAAGAAGAAGAATATTTATTATCAAAATTCATGGTGATTCACTTATATACGCATGTCACGAATTACGTATTTTAAAGTATATCTTCGTGGGAGATAGGAAGGGATCATCTTTTGCATGCATTTAATTTGGTTTGTCGCTCTACGGTTATTTTGTGTAAAAGTTAAAATAATAGAACCTACAGTTTAAATTTCGAACCACTCACAAACAACCATGCCGCCGCTTTCAGCCTGAAGCCTGTTGAATCCAAACTCCCTGAGCTAGCTGATTGGTCATCTGGTTGCTAAAAAGTCAGAATAGGGAAATTGACTATGAATAGCGAATCATGATAATCTAAGAATATTGGTGACAATAATAGAACAGAAGATTAATTCATTGATAGCAGCACAACTAAGTTCAGCTTTCTCATTAGCATCATTTTTAATGTTATTCGTAATTTTTATTGCCATTCTATTGTTCATTATCTTATTTCTCTGTGTGCAGCTATGGTTGTTTTTAACAAATTTTTTACAATTTGTCTTATTTATCATATTTTAAGAAGTAGGTGGATATATACATACATAAGAATTTTGTATTTATGTTTGTACACTTAAAGAAGATAGATTTCCAATGGAGTAAAGGTGAGAATAATTTTTTTCAGTTAAGAAAATAGAGTGGTAAAACAAATAAGTTAAGAAACCACTGTACTAAAAGGTTTATTTTTATGGTATCCATAGCTTTAATCACGTTTTGACCATCTACCCATTACTGAATAAAAATAAAAATGGCAGTAACAACTGGTGAAGGCATCTTAAAAAAAAAAAAAGTCCCAACAATGCGAGATAAATCAAAGTCCTGAAGCACCCAGGTACGAGTTCTATCCATCATCTTCGAGTGGAGTCCCTTGTCAGATCATTCATTTTCTTTTTCTCCCGCAAAACAAAAGTCACTGAATTTCTTTCCAATGACTTAACGTTGCTGGCTGATGGATATGAGGCCGGGCCAGCTGCACAAAGGAACACAAGTAACTCCCGGAAGACACTTAATCAGACGATTCCATAAACTAAGTGAATCCACAACAACTGTCGTCTCGCTCTGACAGGTCGAGGGGGTCACAGATAAAACTCCTTCCTCCTGCCTGCAAGAAGGAGAGATGTTTGTTCTTTTTGAGGGAAAGATTCATTTGGTCTGGTTACTGAAGCTAAAAACGTTACAAAAAGTCAAGTTGGGGTCTTCATTTATGTTTGCAATTAAATGTTTTCTTTTGATTTTTGGGTTTGTTTCGGAATCTTTTAGTAGTAACCATTAGTTTTGGCTAATCAATCTTTAAAATGTTTTGTATTTTTTGGGAAACTAAACAATACAATAGTTGACTATAAATAGTAGGTAGAACAAACTAACTTTTTTGTAATTTAATTTTTTATATTTTTATATTTTTGGGGGAATAAATAATAAAACAGTTGACTAAAAATAGTGGCAAATTAACTTTTTAATGTCAATATTTTTGTATGAACAAGAAGTCGAATCATTGGGATTATTGCGGAAATTTGGAAGATTAAAAAATAAAAAGTCAAAGACTGTATTTGAGAATAATTCTATAGTTATGGAATTTGCTATTTTCTGAACTTTTATACATAAATTTTAAACTCTGGGTTTTTGCATACAGATTCCACATAATGTATGCAACAAATCCTCTAATGGATGATATTCCATTTCCCACTAATAGGTAAGGATGGATGGATATTTTCTGGGAAGACCCTTTTGAGTAATTAATTTATTCGCTTGTTGTATGGGAGAAAACCAGTAAATTACAACAAGATAGCTTGATTATCCACTCTGAACTCTAAAACCCCATCGAGACATTTTCTTTCTAAAAGCAGTGACTGCAAAGAACTCCAGCAGTGGGACAGAACGAGAAGAATATTTATTAGCCAAAATTCACTAGTGCTTCACATGTACGGATGCCACGAACAACATATTTATGGTAAAAAGTTAAAGTATAACTTCCTGGGAGATAGGAGGGGATCAACTTTACATGTCATTCAGGTTTGGTTTGTCACCCTACGGTCATTTTGTGCACACTTTTGGGTAATTAGCCTTTTGCAGTTTAACGTGGATTCCGAACTCCCAACAAACATCTACGCCACCGCCAAGATTCGAAAAGTAAAGACTGTGGTTCCAAAGGCCGAGGCGCTAGCCAATTAGCCATTAGGCAGTTGTCATTTAGGAGAAAGTAGAGAAAAGTCCCATTAATGAATCAAAAATAAAAACAGCAGATCTAAAGTAAACTGCTGAAGACATCTTAAAAAAGATTGGACACCACTGTGTTAAAAGTTTTATTTTTATAGTATCCATAGCTTTGATCACGTTTTGACCATCTACCCATCAATGAATCAAAATAAAAATGGCAGATATCCAAGTGCTAAAGGCATGTTAAAAAAACAAGTCCCAACAATGCGAGATGAATCAAAGTCCAGAAGCACCCAGGTACGAGTTCTATCCATCATCTTCGAGTGAAGTCCTTTGTCAGATCATTCATTTTCTTTTTCTCTCGCAAAACAAAAGTCACTGAATTTCTTTCCCCGACTTAACGTTGCTGGCTGATGGATATGAGGCCGGGCCAGCTGCACAGAGGAACACAAGTAACTCCCGGAAGATACTTAATCAGGCGATTCCATAAACTAAGTGAATCCGCAACAACTGTCGTCTCGCTCTGACAGGTCGAGGGGTCACAGATAAAACTCCTTCCGCCTGCCTGCAAGAAAAGAAATGTTTGTTCTTTTTTGAGGGAAAAGATTCATTTGGGTTGTTTTGAAGCTAAAAAACAATACAAAAAGTCGAGTTGAGGTCTTCATTTATGTTTGCAATGAAAAGTTTGTCTTTTGATTTTTTTGTTTGTGTTGGAATCGGAATTGGAATTATAGTATACCATTAGTTTTGGCTAATAATCTTAAAGTTATATATATTTTTGGGGAATAAATAATAAACAGCAGACTAAAAATAGTAGATGGAACAAACTAACTTTTTCAATGTTAATTTTTTTTTATGTATGAACAAGTAATGGAAGACTGCTGAAATTTGGAAGATTAAAAAAATAAAATGTCAAATAATGTATATAAAGAGGAACAAATCTAGAGGTTATGCTATTTGATATTTTACAGAACTTCTATACAATCACTGAGCTTTTTGCATGTATTCCAGTTATATATGTAACAAATAAAATAATGGATGATATTCCACCACTAATAAGTGATGAGGAAATGGTACTTTTTCCGGGAGAATTTTTAGTAATTACACCGTATTCGCCTGTATCATTGGAGAAAACCCAATAAATTACAACCAGATAGCGTCATTATCAACGCTAAGCCTTACAATCACCATCGAGACACTTTGCTTCTAAAAAGCAGTGACTGCAATGAATTCCAGCAATGGCGCAGAACAAGAAGAATATTTATTATCCAAAATTCACTAGTGCTTCACTTTGCATACGTGTGTTGCGAACAACATACGTATGGTTAAAAAGTTAAATTATAGTTTTCTGAGTGATAGGAGGTGATCAGCTTTTGCATGTCATTTAGGTTTGGTTTGCCGCTTTACGGTGCATTTGTGCACACATTAGGCTAATTAGACCGGAACCTAACAGTTTAACACTAATAAACATCTATGCCGCCACCACGATTCGAACCTAAAGCCTCTGATTCCGAAGGCCGAGGCGCTAGCCAGTTGGCCATACACGCAGCTGTCATTTAGGAGATAGCAACTTTGATCAAAATTTCCATTATTGTTATGTTAACTCAAAAATAAAAATCATTTATTATATTTTAAGAATCTATATACTAAAAGTACCAACTGCTGAAGAAAGCAAGTCCCAACAATGCGAGATGAATCAAACAATGCGAGATGAATCAAAAAAACAGGTCAACAATGCGAGATGAATCAAAGTCCAGAAGCACCCAGGTACGAGTTCTATCCATCATCTTCGAGTAGAAGTCCCGTGTCAGATCATTCATTTTCTTTCTTTCTCGCAAAACAAAAGTCACTGAATTCCTTTCCCTGACTTAGCGTTGCTGGCTGATGGATATGATTCGGGCCAGCTGCACAGAGGAACACAAGTAACTCCAGAAGACACTTAATCAGGCGATTCCATAAACTCAGTGAACCCGCAACAACTGTCGTCTCGCTCTGAAGGTCGAGGGGGGGCAGATAAAACTCCTTCCGCCTGACTGCGAGAAGAAGAAATGTTTGTTCTTTTTTGAAGGAAAAGATTCATTTGTGTTAGTTGCTGAAGCAAAAAAAAAAAAAAAAAAATATCGAGTGTAGGTCTTCATTTATGTTTGCAATGAAAAGTTAGTTTGATTTTTTTGTGTTTGTTTCGGAATCGGAATTGGAATTTTAGTAGTATACCATTAGTTTTGGCAATCAATTTTTAAGATGTTACGACAACGACGATTTGTAAGTTGACGGAGCTCCTTGGTATGGGTAACCGCTAACTCCTTCTTTGCATATGAGAGGGAAGTTACTTTAGCTTTAAGCCCATTGCATTAAAAATAAAACAATTAAAATGGAGATAATAATATATGGAGAGGAAAAGTTTTTTTTTCTTCTTTTCATTAATAAACCGTGGTTTCGAACCACCGAACTGTTTGGAGTACCTGAGCTAACATTAGGCGCCTTAGACCTCTTGGCCACTCTGACATCTTTAAGATATTATCTATTTTTTGGGGACTAAAAACAATTGACTAAAAATAATGGATGGAACAAACTAACTGTTTTCAATGTCAATTTTTTTTATGTTTGAACAAAAAATGGAAGAATTTGGATGGATGTAAAAAAATTAAAAAAATAAAACAATAAAAAGTCAAAGACTGTATTTGAGGAATAAATATGAAAAAAAATAAATCTGAAGGAAGTAAATCTATGCTATTTGCTTTTTTACAGTTTTTTAAATATATTTTTTAATCACTGGGCTTTTTTTTGTGTGTGTTCCACTTATGTATGTAACAAATCCACTAATGGATGATATCCTCCCGTTAATAGGTGACGAGGGCAAGAAGTTTTTGAAGTAATTACTCCGTAATCGCATGCTGTATGGGAGAAAACACGGTAAATTACAGCCAGATAACTGACTATGACGCTAGGCTTTACGAACGCTTGACAATCGACATCGAGGCACTGCTTCGTTTCTAAAAGTTGTCACTGAAATGAATTCCAACAGAAAACCTGGTAAATTACAGCCAGATAACTTGATTATCGGTGATAGGTTTTACGAACGTTTTGACAATCGCCATCGAGACACTAAGCAGTGACTGCAATGAATTCCAGCAGTGGGTCAGAATAAGAAGAATATTTATTAACCAAGATTCACTAGTGTTTAACTTATATACGTATGTCATGAACAAGACACCGACTGGTGATAAAGTAAAAGCATTGCTCCCTGAGAGATAGCTACCCCAATTTTCCATGTATATTTAGAAAAAAACCAAGAAAATTCCTACCAGACAAAAGGAGATTATGTTGTCACAATCACTACTGAGTGTCCTCACTACTGAAAGCAATGACTACGACACACACTGGCACTATATCTGGAACTCAAGTTGAAACCTAACATTTTAAAACCAGGACATTTTTTAAACTACAAATTTTACGCACGCACTCTCTCTCTCTCACACACACACATACACACATATATACATACGGCAGGTTTTCTCATGGAAAGAGTTGTAGTATTTCGTTCCCAGGAGAGAGATATATTCTTTAACAAGTATATAATAATAACCTATCACTCAAATTTGACAGCAGATAAGCAGTGATATGGATAGTTATATTACATGCAATTAGTGCTTTGTACTAATGAGAACAATCTGTCACTCAAATCTGATAGCAGATATTCAGTGTCATAGAAAATGCGACCTCATGAAATTAGTGATTGTCTGATCGATCTTTTCAGGTCAAAACAATTGCAGACTCAATATGGACTACGTGATAAGTTGTTGCATCATGTTTGGTGATACACCATAGGCTGAGAAAATGTCCACTCCAATGAAAAGTGAGGGAAACTGACCCTCTCCCCTTTCGACGGTTTTCTTAAAGGGAGTATTGGAGAAGAGAGTTTGTTACGAGTCGACAAGAAGTGTTGTTTTTCTTTTTTTTTGATAGGGACTGAATAGGCCGGAGTTTCCGCCTGTTTACAAAATGAACCCTTTGTCGTTTCATGTATCAAGACGTGTGATAGTTAAAGTCTGCCTCAGACCGGTTGGCCTAGATTCGTCGTAAACTCGAGAACTCTGAAATGCATTTGTGAATCAAATTTAAAACTTTCATTTTCATTTTTTTTTGTAAATAACAATTTGTTTTATCCTAGATTTAGTATATAGATATAATGCTTGTAAATAAAAATTAAAGTGTTCGTATGAACCTGAAAATGGCCCTCTTCTTGAAGTCACCGTTATAGTATACACCGACGAGTTGCAATATATATATATATACTGTACAAAAACATTCTAGTTTATTTTAACTTGTGAATAATATCGAACTACATTAAATATGGCTTAACAAACAAATAATAATATTAATAAAAAAAATGATAGTAATTGATAGGTTGACCTAGTTTTTAAAATAATTTATGTTATTAACGTCTCCAAAACATTTAAATTTTTTGATTTTATTCAAATAAGTACTTTTTATAAAGAAAATACCTTAAGATTCAAAGGCAGCACCTAAATCGACCGTTTTTGCCATTTCTGCGTGCTGATAGCTTATGCGTTTCTGTAGAGAAATTTTTAACCAAAAAAAGTCTGCATTTTCAAGAGGATTTTCTGGGGAATTTGAATAGTTTCCGTCTCCTACAATTGTTACATTCAGGTTTTCCCAACATTGAAAATTCTTTCCATGAATTTTAAAGGAATAAGTCAGCAGTGGCAAAATGGAAGTTTACGAATATAGTAAATATTTTAAAGCTGGCGTATTTCTCCTCGATTTGTATTTTGTGAAAAATACGTTTTTAAAAACGATTTATTACTTTTAATTCGATTTTATTTAAAAGAAAAAAATTTGCTAAAACATACAGCTTTAATAAATAGTAACGTGGAATAATATAATTTGAAAGTATTGCTGAAAGTGAAGATCCTAATGTAGTAAAATTATGCAAAGACATCTACTGTGCTAATAGTAGGGGCTGGTGGACAAATGGCTTGCTCTCTAGCCTTTGGTACCACATGTTTCAGGTTCATATGCTAAAGGTGCCGTGAATGTTTGTTGGTGGTTCGGAATCTCTAATCGTGAAGATCCTAATGTAGTAAGGTTCGAATCTTGGCGGTGGCATGGATGTTTTTGGTCGTTCGAAACCCATGTTAAACTGTAAGTCCAGTCTATTTAGCCTAAAGTGTGCACGAGACCATAGAGCGACAAACCAAACCTAATGTAGTAAAGCTATGCAAAGGTCACATCTGGGTTAGTAGTGGGGCCTGATGGTCGATTGACTAGCTCCCTGGAATTTGGTATCACAGGTTTCAGATTCAAATCCTGGCATTGGCATGGATGTTTGCGAGTGGTTCGGAATCCCACGTGGGCCTGAATGGCCGAGTGGCTAGCGCTCTGGCGCTCGGTACCACAGGTTTCGGGTTCGAGTCCCGGCGGCGCCATGGATGTTTGTAGTGGTTCGGAATCCACTTTAAACTGCAGGTCCCGGTCTGTTTAGCCCTCGTGCGCAAAAGATGACCGTAGAGCGGCAAACCAAACCAATCGGAATCCACGTTAAACTGTTGGTTCCAGTCTAATTAGCCTCAAGTCTTCAAAAAAAAAAATGACAGTAGAGTGACAAACTAACCCAAACCTTACTGGGCTAGTAGCATGGAAAGAAGTATGTTTTACGTTTTGGTTGAATTATTAACTTATCACCTGAATTAGAATGGATAACAGTTAATAGCATAGATAATGACTCTGATATTAGCGAAAATTTAAGAAATAATGATGTTTTGAGATCACTAGATGAGTCATTTTAAGAAACTTCCAACCAATCAAACATTTGATTATATTTAGTCATTTAATTTTAATTAATTTTAAAATCGTTTTAAATCTTTTACGTATTCAATGCATTGTTTCGTATTTCCTTCATAAGGCCTGATGGCCTTGTGGCTGGAGCTCGGTACTACAGGTTCGTTCCGGAATCCACTTTAAACCGTAGGCCCCTGTCTAGTAAGATCGTAGAGCGTTGTGGGTGTTATGCTATTCGCGTCCGTAGCCTATATTCAAGCTACACGTGCCCCCTAGGTAGTGCTAAGTGAGTAAAAGCAATGCAGCCCTTGCTTATGGCATAAATATTAACAATGCGTAAATATTAACTGCATAAATATTAATTGCATTAGAACAACAATAATATAAGCTACTTGAAAGAGTAGGAGTGACGGATTCTCTTGTACTTGCCACTCAGTTTGCCATTTCGAGATCTATTAAATGATGATAATCTCATTTAGCTAATTTCAAATCTTTTTCAGAAAATATAATCCGGATATTCAAGTTATATTCAATTTAATATATTGTGAAATGGCATATTATATAATTATTTATTTTAAATATTTTTATTATTTTGTTCCATTAATGAAATACATTCACAGACTTATGTTTTAGAAACAAACTATTCCTCCATGCAACTTTATTGGGAAAGGTATGAAAAGCCTCTATGCCTGCTTTGAAACAGAACCCTTGGAAAGTAAAAAAGCCTGGAGCTACTAAGAAAGAAAAATGGAGCTACTAAGATGGAATTTTAGTAACATAACCAAAGTGTATCAGATTATAACGCGTCTTTCTAGATCAAATAATTTTTTATTTCTCTTTGGTTAAAAAGCTAAAAGAAAAAGATCATTGAACGTTAATTGAATGGGGAAAAGAAATTCCCGTACCAAATACGAATTAAGGGGCCTGATGGTTGATTGACTACTGCTCTGGCGCTCGGTGCCACAGGTTTCGGGTTCGATTCTAGATAGTGCCACGGTTGTTTGTAGTAATTCGGGATCCACTTTAAAACGTAGGTCCCGGTCTAATATGACTGATGGGCGTAGGGCTGTAAACCCTACCCCGTAAAAAGTCAGCGTCACGGAGCCAAGCCAGATTTCTACCTACGGTACTCCATCGCAACAGGCATATTGGAATAACATCTATAGATATGGTGTTAACAATATTTGCCAACTATCCAAATGAGACCATACTCCATTGGAAAACGGTTTTATGGGTTGACGGTATAAATGCGTATTTTACTTTCTCTTATATGTCCCTGACATGTCATATGTGTACAAGAAGGAAGAAGAAGAGACACATTTTATCTCTATAACGCTAAACAAACATATATAATGCACAAAAAGTTGACAAATATATGTTACGAATGTGTTGTAGAAACTATTGTATTGCAATAATCAGAAGAGAGACCGCCTGATGGCCGACTGGGTAGCGCTCTGGCACTCGGTACCGCAGGTTTTGGGAACAAGTACAGGCAACGCCATGGATGTTTGTAGTGATTCGGAATCCACTTTAAACCGCAGATCACGGTCTAATAGGATCGTAGAGCTTTCTAGGGGTAGTGTTACTCGCGTTTGTAGCATATCTATAAAGCGTTCCCATGGGTAGTGCTAAATGAGTCCAAGAATCTCATGTGGTCTCATGAAAGGAAGGAAAGGGAGTGGCAGCTTCTGTTGTGATGGAGCACCCGTAAGGAGATTCATCATCAAATTAGAATCAATATCAAGAAAATTTTTTTTTAGATCAAGTGAATTATCGGCAACTTCTTGACTACTTGGTTATTTTCTTTGCCTATCTTTCGAATCGCAGTTAAACAGAAAAGTAATACCAACTTTTTGCATTTGTTTTGTTGCTGTATCTAATCCTCAGTGTCCTGCAGTGCGTGACAGATATCCATGAGTAGTCTACTCATGGATGGAGGAAAGGGACAGCTGCTGTTGTGATGGAGCACCCGTAGATAAAAGTCTGACTTGGGTCCGTGTCACTGAAGAAGGAGGGGAGTGCCTTCAGGCAGGATTTTAATGAAAATTACTCATCATTTGAGTGCCGTATGAGAGAAAAACCGGGAAACTCCACCTGGTAGTCTAACTAAGGAAGCGAGATGCTGAACATCCCAAACACCCACGAGTCTCTTCGTTTTTTGAAACAGTGTCTACAACAAAGCCGCCAGAGGATTGAACATCCATCCCTCACCAGTAGCGCGCGTTGCCACTGATCTACGAGTCGGGTTTGAGAGCAGTGACTGTAACATATGCCACTAGTGGATTCGAACTTTAAGCCTCTTGTACGCTAATTGAGCATGTTAACACTGGTCTACGAATCAACTAGATGCTGCCTTTTAAGATGGTTTCTTAATATTAAGATGGCAGAATGTGGGTGTAATAAGGACTGCTTGGCTTACACTAAAGCTGGATATGTTATACATCTACAGTTCTACTGGGAAAAACCTCAAATTTAAAATACCAAGTTCGGGCCTGAATGGCCGAGTTGTTGGCTCTCGATATCACAGGTTTCGGGTTCTAGTCCCAGCGGTGCCATGGATGTTTGTAGTGGTTCGTAATCCACTTTAAGCCGTAGGTCCCGATCTAACTGGATTATAAAGCGTTGCGGGGGTATTGTTACTCCGCGTCCCTAGCTTATCTTCAAGCTATACGCACCTTCTGGGTAGTGCTAAATAAATAATGTCGGTTCAGCGCTTGTCTTAAGGCATCAAAGACAATTGTATAAGTGTTTACCAGCTGCATTAGAACAAACAAAAAAAAAAAAATGCTTTAACCTCAGTTTAAACCTCACAAAATATTTCTATCAATTATCTCTTTTAATTTAATGTTAAGTAATTCTTTAACCATCTATCAAAATGTTTCTTATTGTTAATATTTGTGCTTATTGACAATTATTATTCTTTATAATTGAGCACTGTGGTATTTTATGAAATTATTTGTTTTCAAAGCACACGCCATTGCTTTGATGCTTAATGTTAACACAATCAATAGATTTTCCAAGTTGATAATGAATAGCTTTTAAATCATTTTGAATGTTTATTTAGAAAGGCAAATAATTACATCCCCGTTTAATGCAGGCTAACATTCATCAAAATAAATTTTTAATCTTTATTATTCATTCATTTGAATGATGAAAGTATTTGATTTTCAATTTTTATTTTTTATTTTCTGAATGTTTTAATCAAACACGCTGCTTTATTTATAATATATTTTTCGACGTTGGATATTATTTTCGTTTTATTTATAAATATTTACTTTAATTCTTACTCCTTTTAAAAATGCAATTTGCAAATGTAAAACTTCAGCAACAAAAGCTCATTCTTTAATTTGCATTCCAATGAAATTTTACGAAAATAGTAGAATAATAAACAACTCCTTTGTTTTTGCGACAGTTTAATTATTAAATTTCAATTTTTTAGAATTTTTATATAGCAAAGTTTTTTCTTTTAAATGTAAAGGTTATTTTCTTTCAGTAGCGTAATTAAAGAAAACAAAGGCTTTCACAACAAAATGCATTTTATGAGTAAAAATAAATCGTTTTCTATCTCGCATAACAAAAAAAAAAAAAAAAAAAATTTTACAAAATTCTGTTTTTTAAAAATATTTTATTATTTTAAAAATATAAAAAAAAAAAGTATTTATCTTAAAAAATATTTTATTAAATATAAAAAAAAATGAAGTAATATTTTTTAAAGAAAATAGAATTTAGCAAAGACGGAATTAAAATAAACAAAATTTAAATAATTTTTTACTATAATCTACAGCACCATTAAATTAATTTTATTCGCTATATAAATAACATACGAAGGGTAAATTACTACTACGATAGTTTAACATACAAAGTGTAAATAAATTCATTACTACGGCAGAGTTTTGTGCTTTTAGAAGTTTGTACCAAAATTAAATCACAACTAATGCGATATAATTTAAGTATAGATTTTTCTACAAGTGATTCGTAGCAATAAACCCTGGTATATTTTGATTGCAAAATTGCCAAATGTATCATCGATTGCTGTCTTACTGTATATTTATTTTGTTCTGCTTGTTACTTCTTTGTGTGTGATCCTTATTATAATAGATTTTTTCCAATAAAGCCATGTTACAACAACATGGAATGTGATATTATTAAATATATTTATAAGAAAATGAAAATAATTATCAAATGTTTTTTTAACAAAAGGATAGTTTTTAGTTTTATATTTAATTTATTTATAAAAGCGGTCCTGGTAAATAGTTCCGCATTAGGGAAGCTGGATCAAAAATTCAACAAGAAAAGACGAAACGAAAGCGTATGAGAAGGATGTCATGAAAGTCTTTCCGTTGTTCTCAGATGCCTTCATCGTAGTTGTCGAAAATACTATCTACTTATCTACAACTTTTTGAATTCTTTACCACTCCACTTAACTGTAACCGTACTTCGGTGTAAGAATTTTTCTCCTTGGATTTTAGAACTTTCTTGTTTGGTAGTCACCCGTGGTAGACGCGGGTTTTTTGTGTCAGTATTTCTATTATTTTTGTGTGTCACATCATCATATGTAAATAAAAGTATTGTATTTATTTGAATTGACTAACTACAGCCGTCCTTTTGGGCATCTAATTGACAGTGCGGTTTGTTGAACTAAAAAGGTAAGAGAAATTTTATGTGAAAATTTTCTAGTTTGGCGGATTGTTTTGGTGAGATAAAAGTAATTTCTTATTCAAAATTGTAATGATAAAATAAGGGGGAATTATAGAAAGTCCTATTTGATACATTATGAGCAAAGCTGGGTCATTGGATACTAAAATAACAGAATCTGAAATGGCAGGAAATCAGGTTTCTGATTGGGTAGAATTAAACGACGTGAGAGTTTGATATCTCGTGAAGATGTATCTCAACACTTCCGCTGTTGATCTTGTGAGGATTTCCTTCCAAACATTAATTCCAGAGCATTGCTTGATTCAAGGCGACAAATCATTGTTTCGATCAATTGCTTCATTCACGATATTTTCTGTAAATGACGAAAGTAATCAGTTAGATTGTCATCTGAAATAGGTAGCAACAGACACTCTGCTTCTGTGGAAGGAAATTGTTCCATTATACGGGTGTCATTTTCCTAGATTATACTTCCTACCGTAGTCGAATCATGCTGATGATCTTGTAACTCTTCCGCTTCAATATCCAAAATATCATGGGCACCTTGGGGAGGAATGAATTATTCATCCTGTCATGACTGATATCTCTTTGGTATTCGTCCTAAAGCTGAGTCAACAAATTTTTCTATTTCATCATCTGTTAGAGATTTATTAGTTTGTTTTTTTTCTTGTTTGGGCGAATGAAGTCTCTGAAACATCACTGCTAGACCCTGCTATTGTGTCTACAACATCAGTGTTGTTTCTAAGCAGCGATGTTTCAGGACCTTTACTCTCCCAAACAAGAAATAATGCTATCAAATAAGCCTGAAACAGATGATGAAATAACACCTAAAGAATTTTTTTAAATAAATCTATAATTTCAAAACCACAATCTAAAAACTAATTGGACAGATCATTATTATAGTTGTCACAACATACTACGTGTGGATATTTTTCTCCTGGAAGTTTTATAAAAAATTACTTCTATGAAATCCTCTCTTAAAAATTATTTTTTCCAGCAAGAATTTTTGCCGACTTTTGCCTTTTTGAATACTTTTTGCCAACATACCTTTACAACTATTTTCAAACATTTACACTATACCATTGCCAGAAGACACAAAACATGTACATAGTATATCTTGCCTATGGTGTGGAGGTTAAAATGTTGTGGCGCAACTCTTTCCATGCTAACGACTGGCAACTAAGACATCACGCGCTCGTTAACACTTAATTTGTTCTTCTAGTGCAGAATAAGGTCAAAGTACCTGTACGCATTTGATAACATGAAATTCTTCTTCAAGTCAGTGATTATCTAAGTACATAAATGACTTCTTAAATGCATAAATTCAGAAAAACTAAAAATCATTTGTATATCCTTTAAGTTGAATAACAGGAAACAGTTTAACAGATGGACTGAAAAGTTCATAGGCTGGCACATAGATGGCGCTACTAGTATTAAATCCATATGATTTCTAGTTAGCCCTAACCTTCAAAAAAGACACGCGTATAAATTTGACAGCTGTTGCACTATTTGTATGTGAGTTATAGCATTTTTAGTGAAGTTATAGCATTTTTAGTGTTCATCACGAGCAGTCCACTCATCGGCTGACTGTCGATTGGATTCCGGTGTGGAATGATGGATCCATGTTTCATCCATTGTCACATACCGACGCAAAAATTAGGGTTTATTAAGATTGAACAGATCCAAACACTGCTTAGAATCATCAATTCGTTGTTGTTTTTGATCGATTATGAGCTCTGCGCGGCACCCACTTTCCATATCCAAATATTCATTCACGATATGTCCAACACGTTCCTTTGATATCTTTAGGTCTCAGATATCTCAATCAACTTCACTTTACGGTTATCAGAAATTATTTTGTGACTTTTTGATGTTTTCGTCGGTAGCAACCTCTTTGCATCGTCCTCGGTGCTCATTTCGCCTCGTTTAAATTTAGCAAACCACTTCTCTACGGTTGATTTTCCTGGTGCAAAGTCCGAATAATTTTTATAAAGCAAAGCCTTGGCTTCAATAGTATTTTTTTTCGCCAAAAAAGGAATGCTTTATTAACACACGAAATTCCTTTTTATCCATTTTTTCAAACTAACAAAAGTTGCTTCCCTAAAAATGCTATAACTCACATACTAATAGTGCAACAGCTGTCAATTTTATACACGTGTCTTTTGAATATTAGGGCTAACTAAAAATCATACGTATTTAATACTAGTAGCGCCATCTATGTGTCAACCTACGAACATGTCAGCCCAACTATTAAGTTTAAAGAAAATAAATAACCGATGCAATGCATTTTACAATAACTTTGTGTTCATATAAACAATCTAATATAATACTATATTATTCTTTGTGTTGAATGTTCCCGAAATTCTTTATTTTCCCATTTCATTAGAAAAAAATTGATGAAAAAGTTTGTGAAGTGAAATGGGGGAAGAATATCACTAATTTGAAATCATTAAAAAAAATGTGTGATTAGTTTTACGCGTTACTTTTGATAAAGAAATGTCTATTCGATTAATTTATTTTTGGGTAAAATTAAATTCAATAGGTTATTTAATTCTATGTTATCTTTAAAAAAAAAAACCTAATATTTTGCCCACTCGAATAAACAGGGATGACATGTATTCCAAAATGAATTTAATCTGATAATGCTATTCAATCTGTTTTATGTGCAGACATAGATACATATTGAAATCATTACTAATCTTAGACACACAATGGGTCTTAATAGTCACATTTTGATGCAATTATTGAAATTGTAATTCAAGATATTCATTGCATATTTTTGGTCTTTTTCAATTCAAATGTTAATATTAACTTTCAAATGTTATTAATAATTTTCAAATGTTATTAATAACTTTCAAATGATATTATGAACTTTCACATATTATTTAATTTTAATTTTATACGCAAAGTATGATTTTATGTTTATACAATTAGCAGAACGTTTTTTAATTTTAAATATTGTTTATGTCGACAATGAATCCCAATTGAATTTAATCTGATATTGAAATCCAATCTATGTTATGTACAGACATAGATACAAGTTGAAATCATTGCCAATATTAGACGCATAATGTGCCTTGATAGTCTTAAGTACTGATGTAATACATTTCAATATATGCACTACATATTTTGGATCTTTTCAATTAAAATATTACTATTAACTTTCAAATGTTATTATAAATTTATGGAGGTAACTATCAACTACGACGTGTTTCTATTAATGAC
Organism: Caerostris extrusa; assembly: GCA_021605095.1. Lineage (NCBI taxonomy): Eukaryota > Metazoa > Arthropoda > Arachnida > Araneae > Araneidae > Caerostris > Caerostris extrusa. The sequence continues at coordinate 57,393 of BPLR01009511.1, read as the reverse complement.
ATTTAAATATTCTTATATATATTCAAGTACTAATCAAAGGGATTATCTTAAAAGTACATTAAATCCTATGATAATTACCCTACGAATTTCTACCTGTAATATTTTGAACTTTTGAATTCAAATGTTATTATGACCTTTAAAATGCTATTACAAATTAATGGGGAAATTTTAATTATAAGTTGCTACGGATTCTTATTAATGATATTAATATATTCTCAGAGAATGTATATAAATTCATGAATTAATTAAAATGATTATCTTAATGATGCATTAATATTAATGTAATTTTTACCTACAATCCGCAGTGACGTGTAAATCTCGCGCAATTCACGCATATTCTTTGATATACGATATCATTTTTAATTTTATGCCCCTGGTAATATTTTATGTTTATAAAAATAGCAGAACATTTTTTAATTTTAAGGATCGTTTTTATTCCTACAATAATTATAAAAGAATGCTATAAAATTAAATTACTGGAAACTGAAATGGAGATATTCGTTGATTGGTTTGGTTTGGTTCGTCGTTCTACAATCATTTTTTGCACACTTTAGTCTAATTAGACCGGGACCTACAGTTTAATGGATTCCGAACCACTCACAAACATCCAGTGGCTAGCGCTCTGAAATTTGGTTCCATTGGCTTCAGTTCGGAATCCTAGTGGTTTCCATTGATGTTTGTGAGTGGTTCAGAATCTGCGCTAAAACTGTAGGTCCCGGTCTAATTAGCTTAAAATGGGCACAAAATGACCATAGAGCGACAAACCAAGCCAAACTATAGCTATATTCCAGACCTTTTTCACCCTCTAACATACAAATAACCATGTTGCATTTTGGGCGTCACAGTTTGTCTAATTTTGTAACAGTTTGATCGTCTACGTTTATGTTTTTTTATCACAGAGAGATTGCTATTTTTTCTGTCTCATAAACTAAATATTACATTCACAATCAAAATACTTTTTTGTTTCAAAAAGTATTTTTAGGTGGAGATTTTATAGAAGTGATTATTTTATGAAACTTCCGGAAAAAATAGTCCACTGGCAGTATGTTGTAACCTAGTAGCTATAATAAGGTTTTAATAATTAATTATTTTTAATGTATAGTTGAAGAAATAAAATACAACTAAGAACATTAAAAATGATCGAATGTACCTATCATTCTTGTTACTACTTATAACATAGCACTCTAGGAAAAATCCTTACCAACAATCAATAAGTCTCCGCCAAGACATATCTATCACTCTAATTCTCTTTTTGAGATCGGCGGTTATATTCTCCCCAAAAGATAAGATGAAAAGAAATGAAAAGAAGAGGGGGAGGGGCGGGATTTCTGCTTCCTTCCACCCCTACGAGCAGTCAGTAAATAAAAACAAAATCGCAGCAGACAAAAAGGAGACTGCAATCGATATTTCATCAGGACATCCTCTAATAGCATCTCATATCAGCCGAAGGTGAGAGGGGATGAATCAAAAAGGCAACCCGGTTGCCATGGAGACGCCTCACCTGCCAGCTGCCTTCCGTCGTTCGTCCAGCTGTTTTGCTTAATGAGAGCTAAAAAAAGAAGCTAAGATGGAACCTTTTCTTTCCCGATAAAGCTATTTAGCGGTTGCGGAATTTCCGATGGAGAATTAGGAGGAATGTTTTTACGCAATGATTATCCGATCGACGTGGTTGATGACTGAATTAAAGAATCAGTGCCTCATTTGTAGGATTGATATACGAATTAACGGAATTAACTCATTGATAATTTTATCTTTTTTTTAGGAAGATAAGAAAACTGTTAAATTGATGGAATTATGTTAGATAGGCAAACATAAATTAAAGCAGAATGTTTTCTTGGATAATCTCTTTTTGTTTGCTATTAAAATATTTTTATAATGTTTAATGTTCCTGTGATGTTTGATTTAGTTTGGTTTTTCGCACTACGGCCATTTTGCGCACACTTTAGGCTAATTAGACCGGGGCCTACAGTTTAACGTGGGTTCCGAACCCCTCACAAACATCTATGCAACCGCCACGTGATGTGTGAAGTACAGTGTATTGAATTTAGAAATTAAGGTAGCCGTGTTAGAAATCCGGGGCCTGATGCCCCAGTAATTAGGTATCTTTGCCACACGTTTTGGGATACAATCCCGGAGGTGCCATGGGTGCTTGTAGTGAAATGGAATCCATTTTAAACTGTAGGCCCTGTCAAATAGGTCTGTTGGACCTAGAAGTGATATGTCTACCTCGTAAAAAGACAACATTGTCTTGAAATCTAACAGTAGGCCGACTATTCTAGGTACATTAAGGGCTGCTGTGCTAATGAAGGTTTGGTTTTTTACTCTACGATCATTTTGTGCACACTTTGGGCTAATCACAGTGGGACCTACAGTTTAACGTGGATTTCGAACACCTCACAAACATCTATGCAACGGTCAGGATTTGAACCTGAAGCCTGTGGTAACAAAGGACAAAGCGGTAACCAATTGACCACTAGACCGTGTAGATTTTACAGAAGTGTTTTTTTTATGAAACTTTCCGAAAAAATTATCCACAGATAGTATGTTGTGGCCTATAACTTATAATAAAGACTTAACAATTAATTCTTTTTTAATATATAATACAAGGAATGCAGGCAGAAATAAAATACAAATAAATCCTTAAAATATGATCGAACGTATCTATCACTCTTGTTACTACTTACAACTTAGCACTCTTTGAAAAATCCTTACCAACAATCAATAAGGTCCCCACCAAGACATATCTATCACTCTAATTCCATTTTTGAGATCAGCGAAATATTCTCCCCATATATAAGATGAAAAGAAAAAAAGAAGGTGGGGGTGGGGGAGGATTTCTGCTTCCTTCCACCCACTGCATGTGCGAGCAGTCAGTAAATAAAAACAAAATCGCAGCAGACAAAAGGAGACTGCAATCGATATTTCATCAGGACATCCTCTAATAGCATCTCATATCAGCCGAAAGGTGAGAGGGGATGAATCAAAAAGCGCGGGAACCCGGCGCCATGGAGACGCCTCACCTGCCAGCTGCCTTCCGTCGTTCGTCCAGCTGTTTTTGCTTAATGAGAGCTAAAAAAAGAAGCTAAGATGGAACCTTTTCTTTCCCGATAAAGCTATTTAGTGGTTACGGAATTTCCGATAGAGAATTAGGAGGAATGTTTTTACGGAATGATTATCCGATCGACGTGGTTGATGACTGAATTAAAAGAATCATTGCCTCGTTTGGTAGGATTGATATATGAATTGATGGAATTAACTCATGGATAATTTTTATATTTTTTCCAGGAAGATAAGAAAACTGTTAAATGGATAGAATTAAGTTAGACAGACAAACATAAATCAAAATCAAAATCCGATAAGACTTTCTTTCCTTAATTATCTCTTTTGTTTGCTATTAAAATATTTTTATAATGCGCAATGCTGTTTGGAGCATAACGTATTGGATTTACAAATTAAGGTTAATTAGCGCTTTGATTAGGCTGATTAGAGGTCTGTGCCACACATTTTTTGGATCAAATCCCGGAGGTGCCATGGGTGCTGTAGTGTTCTAAATCCATTTCAAACCGTAGGTTCATTTTCAAATATGACTATTGAGTGTAGGAATGACATGTCTATTTCGTAGAAAGATATCATTTCTTTTCTTACAAAATCTGCTTACTAGCAGATTCATTAGAGGAACAACCGCATAGTGTCTTATATGTCCCCATAGCATCTACTGATAGACGGTCCAGGCCACTATGGGCTGTTTGCACTAATGAAGGTTTAGTTTGTTGATGCACGAAATTTTGTGCACACTTTATGCTAATAGATCATGGGCTACAGTTTAACGTGGATCCCAAACCACTCACAAGCATCCATGCCATTGCCAGGATACTAAGCAGAATCATGTGGTACGAAGGCCACAGCGCCAGTCAATTTGCCATCAGGCCTGATAATTTACAGAAATGATTTTTGTATGACACTTTCGGAGAAAAATTATTCCACAGATAGTATGTTGTGAAGTATAACCTATAATAACGACCTACCCAATTAACTTTTAAATATATACTTCAAGGGAATACAGGGCAGAAATAAAATACAACCAAGAACATTAAAAAATGAATGAATGTATCTATCACTCTTTATTACTACTTACAACTTAGCATCTCTGAAAAATCCACAACAACAATCAATAAGTCTCCATCAAGACATATCTATCACTCTAATTCCATTTTGAGATCGGCGAAATATTCTCCCCAAAACGATAAGATGAAAGAAGAAGAAGGGATGGGGTGATTTCTGCTTCCTTCCACCCACTGCAGGTACTAGCAGCCAGTAAATAAAAACAAAATCGTCCAAACAAAAGGAAACTGCAATCGATATTTCATCAGGACATCCTCTAATAGCCTCTCATATTGGCGGATGGTGAGGAGAGGAGGAATCAAAAAGCGCGGAACCCCGGTTGCCATGGGGAGACGCCTCATCTGCCAGGTGCCTTCCGTCGTTGGTCCAGCTGTTTTGCTTAATGAGCAGCTAAAAAAAAAAAGATGAAACCTTTTCTTTCCCGATAAAGCTATTTAGTGGTTACGGAATTTTCGATGGATTTAGGAGGAATGTTTTTACGCAATGATTATCTGATCGACGTCGTTGATGACTGAATTAAAAAGAATCATTGCCTCGTTTGTATTATTGATATATGAATTAATGAAATTAACTCATCGATAGTTTTATCTTTACCAGGAGGATCAGAGAACTGTTAAATTAATGGAATTTTTGTAAGACAGACAATATAAATTAAAGCAAGTCTGATAAGAGTTTCTTTCTTTGATAATCTCTTTTTGTTTTTGCTATTAAAATATCTTTATGATGTTTATTGTTTTGGTGTTGGAGTGTAATGTATTTTTATTTACAAATTTATGTAGCCTTGTTAGAAATCGGTGGCTTGATGGCAGAGTGACTACCATTCTAGCGCTCTGTGCCCCAGGTTTCGGAATCGAGTCTCGACGGTGCTATGAATGTTTGTAGGGGTTCGGAATACATTTAAACCGTAGGTCTCGGACAAATATATTTGAAGTAGTATCAACTTCCTACTTCTTAAAAGACAATATCTCCTCTCTCTAAATCTGTCAGTAGGTAGCTGACATTGGTTCCCAATGGCGCTGTTGCACCAACGGAGAAGAGTGTTAGAAGACCAGAAATAATTAACAGGAATTCAGGTATTTATTCAAAAAATTAATGCCATTCGTTATAAAAATATTCTTACAATATTAAACAAAAACTTAATGTTTCTATCATTCTTATAAACATATATCATATCATATCATATAAACAACATAACATTTTTGACTCTCGTATCAGCAGTCTGGTGGACAACTGGCTAGCTCTCTTTCCTTCTAGCTCTCTTTCGTATCACAGGCTTCATGTTCCAATACTGGCCGTGGCGTGGATGTTTGTGATTGGTTTGGAATCTACTTTAAACTGTAGGTCCCGGTCTGTTTAGCCTAAAGTGTGTGCAAAATGACAGTAGAGATACCAAACCAAACTAATATACAAAAGCATAATGCATTTTGGTCGTCTCAGTCTGTATACTTTTGTAAGGAGTTTGATCGTCTACAATTGTTATTTTTTTCTTTATCACTGAGAGATAGTTACTTTTTCTGGGTCACAAACATTGTCAATTTTTGTTGACAAAAAGTATATTTAGGTGAGGACTTTATAGAAATGATTTTTTTTAATGTAACTTTCGGAAAAAGTAATCCTCAGATAGTATGTTGGGGCCTATAACCTATAATAATGACTTAGTCAATTAATTTTTATAACGTATAGTTCAAGGAATATAGGCAGAATTAAAATACAAATAAGAACTTTAAAAAAGATTATTGAATGTATATACCACTCTTGTTACTACTTACACCTTAGCAATCTCAGAAAAATCCTTACCAACAATCAATAAGTCTCCACCAGAACGTATCTATCACTCTAATTGGCATTTTTGAGATAGCGAAATATTCTCCCCAAAGATAAGTTGAAAAGAAAAAAGAAGGTGGGGGGTGGGGAGGATTTCTTGCTTCCTTCCACCCACTGAATGTACGGAGCAGTCAGTAAATAAAAAACAAAAATCGCAGCAGACAAAAGGAGACTGCAATCGATATTTCATCAGGACATCCTCTAATAGCATCTCATATCGGCCGAAGGTGAGAGGGGATGAATCAAAAAGCACGGGAACCCGGTTGCTATGGTGACGCCTCACCTGCCAGCTGCTTTCCGTCGTTCATCCAGAGCTGTTTTGCTTAATGAGAGCTAAAAAAGAAGAAGCTAAGATGGAACCTTTTCTTTCCGATAAAGCTATTTAGCGGAATTTCCGATTGAGAATTAGGGAGGAATGTTTTTTACGGAATGATTATCCGATCGACGTGGTTGATGACTGAATAAAAAGAATCATCTCCTCGTTCGTAGGATTGATATATACATTAATGGGATTAACTTCATTGATATTTTTTATCTTTTTCCACGAAGATAAGAGAACTGTTAAATTGATGGTATTATCTGAGACAGATAAACATTAATTAAAGCAAGTCTGATAAAAATTTCTTTCTTTGATAATCTTTAAAATATTTTTATAATGTTCAATGTTTTGGTGTTGCTTAACAGTATATTGTATTGGATTTATAAATTAAGGTAGTCGTATTAGACAGCCGGAGTCTGATGGCCAAGTGGCTAGCGCTGTGTGCCACAAATTTCGGGTTCGAGTTCCGGCGGTGCCATGGACATTCATAGTGCTTCGTAATCCATTTAAAATGTAGGCCAGGTCGAATATGACTGTTCGGGTATAATAGACATCCCTACCTTGTTTAAACACATCTCCTGTCTAGAAATGTGCTAGTAGGCAGATGGCCTTGTCCCACTTTGAGGCTATTGTGCCACTGGAGGTTAGTTTGGTTTGTGTTTCTGTTTCATACGTGCACTCTACTTTTTACATAAACCCCATTTTTCATAATAAATTTTCTGTATTTTCTCTATTTCTTTCCTATTTCTCTCCTTTTTATCTTTGTACTTTTGATCAAAAAGAAAATATTAGTCATTGAAAAAAAAATATTTTTTTTTTTTTTTTTTTTATATTTTTCAGAAAGTAAAGTGGAATTGCTATGAAATTTTTTTCGCCCATGTTATTTTCGGAAAAGATTTCGAGAAGAACTATTTCATTAACGCATGAGAGAAAATATAAATATAAATATTGTATACAGAATATTAAAATGATATACTCTTATTTCCTATCGCTTGAGAAAAACTTACAGATCTTCAATCTACCTTTGCATGCTGTTAGCAGAATCAACAGACTACCTGCGACTTTTTTTCCTTTGCGGCACATTAATGGGTATTGTGTATCATATATGAACAAACATCCAAAAAGCAACCCACTAACAGGAGAGATGATGGTGGTCTACTGACCGTTCGATGCTCGGAGATAGCAGTTCACTGATGGACAGCTATCTCTGAAGCCTTCCAGAAATTCTTTTTTAAAATAGCTATTCGTATATGCGTTGAAGAGATTTGGTTTATCGCTGTACTTTGTCATTTTTTGCACATTTTAGGTTAATTAGACCGAGACCTACAGTTTAATGTTGATTAGAATCACGAACAAACATCCATACCACCGCCAGGATTCGAACTTGTAGCTTATGTGTGGCACGGAAGGCCAGAGTGCTAAACAATAGGCCGTCAGGCCTGCCACCACCGATGGAAAAGGCAAGAAAATTATCATGAATTCAGGTATTTATTTCAAAGATTAATGTCACTCGTTATAAAAATTTCTTACGATATTAAACAACAACGTTAATGCGTCTATCATTCTTGTACAACTCCACGACATGACATTTCTGCCTTCAGTATTTATAAATAAAAATTTCCATAGTCTTCCACCAAGATTTATCTATCACTCTAATTTTATTTTTTGAGATAATTAAATATTCTTTCGCATTGGTAAGATTAAAGGCTTATCCTCTTAGAGCTTATATTGCTAATTCTACTATTAAAATCATTGGAAGCTTATGAAATATTACCTTAAGGAATAAAGCCAGTTGCCTTATGAAAGTTTCTGAAATTCATAAGGTAACTGTAAATTTCTTCTCTTATTATTTCAAGAATTTCTTAAATATCGTTCACTTAATTTTTTTCTATAACAGAAGATCATCAAACTTCTTGCGGTCTAGACCAAGGGTCTCCAAACTACGGCCCTCCAGTGTCATCAATCCTGCCTGCGACAGCGAATAGTTTATTGTTGCTGTAATAAGTTGGATATAAAAAACCGAGAATGATAATAACTCGGTTTTATTGACTTGCTAGGTAAAGCTTAATGGCAAGCATAATACGCAGAAAATTTTAACTTAAGCATAACAACTAACAAATAATTGAAATGAATCCCACTAACATTGTAAACTTCAGTGAACATCCCGCCTTACTCGGCGACTGGTCTAGAAATTATAGATAATGGCAGAAAAATTAAAACGGTTTTGGCCCTTGGTACTTACTGGAGTAAGCAGTATGGCCCTCAGGCTGGAAAGTTTGGAGACCCTGGTCTAGACTATTGATAAATATTAGCCATCCGAAATTATTAAAATATTACTTAAATTTCTAGTGCAATTTCTTGGCGAAATTTTTCTCATTTCTTTCCGGGGTGTACTTTTCCTTCTGTTTTTCTTTTTAATAATACCGCAATTTTTTTTTTCTATAATTAATAATTAGACTTTACTTAAAATTAAATATTACTGGGAAGTTCCTTGCATTGTTAGACTGATTTATGTCAATTCTTAGTGGTTTGATTTGTCACTCTACTGTCATCTTGTGTACACTTTAGTCAAATTAGAACCATGATCTACAGTTTATAGCCTATCGATGGCCAAGCGATGATCCGGGATAACAGTGGTTGGCTTGAGCTTGTCCCTCTACTGTCATCTTGTGCGCACTTTAGTGGAAATTAGAACCATGATCTACAGTTTATAGCCTATCGATGGCCTGGACATGATCAGAAAAAACAGTGGTTGGTTTGGTTTTTCACTCTACGGTCATCTTGTATCCACTTTATTCTAATTAGAACTATGATCTACAGTTTATAGCACATCGATGGCCAAGCGATGATCAGGGATAACAGTGGTTGGTTTGGGTTTTCACTCTACGGTCATCTTGTGTACAGTTTAGGCAAATTAGACCAGGACCTACAGTTTAACGTGGATTCCGAACACCTCACCAACATCCATGCCACCACCAGGATTCGAACCTAAAGCCTGTGGTAACAAAACCAGAACGCTAGCCAATTGGTTATCACACCGCCAATTCTTAGTGGAGATTATATCTCTCCCCAGAGTGAACTCTTTTTAACTTAACTTACCTTTACATGGAAGACAAAATAAAAAGAGGGTAATACCAAACTGAAATATTCCGTTTCTAAACTGAGATAAAGCCGAAGGATGGAAGACCCTTGACTATGATCCCTACTACTAAACCAACATCACTGACCCTAGAACTGAGTTGCCCTATACAATTTGGGAATAATGTATAGAGAGTTCTGACTGGGTCCCGTGACGCTCTTACAATCATATGAGACTTTGACCTACGGCTTAAAAGGGAATTCGAACCACTACAAACATCCATGGCACCGCCGGGCGTTCGAACCTTAAACCTATGGCACCCTAATGCCAGACACTCGGCCGTTCAGACCCCAAACATGATCACTACCTACCGAGAGAAGGATTTTAAGAAGTCTCCAGATGGGTCCATTAAAAAATGGGGGGGGGCAAAATATAGGGTTAGTTATCCCCTGCCCAGTGTTACACCCTGGTTAAAGTTAAATTTGCAATATATCTGTCCTACTCGTAATAAATGACATCAAATAAAAGATCTGGCATTTGAAAACCCCTTTTTCCATAATTATCTCTTTATATTTACTATTAAAATTGTTTTGAGTGTTTAAATCAGAAATTGTTTTTTATGTATTATATAGCATTATATATTTATATATTTATTATGATTTAATCATATCTAACGGAAGATAAATATATAAGCATCTCCAGTATGCATATATTAACCATTCATAAGACAAAAGATGTATTCCCTTACACATTATAATGCTAAAATATTTGTTAAAATTTTTATAATTAAAATACATTCGTTTGAAAATTATGTTCAACATTCCATAATAATAATTTTATGGCTATGAAATTTTAAATAACTTACGTCAGAAAAATCCAAAAACTTAATTGCAAGTTACATGAGGATATATAGAAATTATCCCTTTTATTAAACATGATTATTATGAAGACATTAAACTAAATCAAATTAACGATATATGAATCTATTTAATAAATATGCCGAGGTAGACTTAAATTTCATTAATAATTTAACTATTAATATAACAAGTTTTACTTAGCTGATAACAAAATAAATGCTGTAAACTTAAAATCAGAATAATTAATTAATTAATTAATCTTCTTAAAATTCACCATCTGATTAAAATTGAAATTAAAAGTTAATAATTCAGATTTAATTTAGTAACATTTTATTGTAATCGCAACGGTTATTTGGAAAAGATTTAAAAACAATGAATGGTAATAAATGAATTTTTATTACAAAACATTTTTATAAATTTGAAATGAATGATTTATCATTTTTTACTTTCAATTATCAAATCGATTCATTTTCTTAACTAGGTAAATTACTAAAAAATTTAAACTATACAACATTATAAATAAAATTCAATATATTTATTATTTTTATTTGTTGTTTTTGATCAGACAAAAGCTATACCTTTCATAATAGATTTAGCAATGTTTATTTAAAATAATATATTATCATTGATGATAGATTGGTTTAGTTTATCGATCTGCGGTCATTTTGTGCCCCTCTTTGGGCTAATTAGTCCGCAGCCTACAGTTTAACGTGGATTCCGAACCACTAATACTACTACTACACCACACCACTTTACTGTGCCTAAAGCTGAGTTGCCCCTTTACAGTTTGGGATTACAGTATGCCCTTTACAATGTGGGGCAGAAGAAGTCTGATTGGACTCTGTGACTCTCTACGGTCATATGAGACTGGGACTTACGGCTTAAAAGTGGATTCCGTACCACTACAAACATCCATGGCTCCATTGGGATTCGAACCCGATATGTGGTACCGAGCGCCAAAAGCGCTAGTCACTCGGCCATCAGGCCGCCATAGATTTAGAAGCATTGTATATACATTTAGCAACTTCCTGAAGTCGCTTGTAGTGTACTACAGCGGGGGCCAGATGACCGAGTGTCTACTGCTCTCGCGCTTCGATCTGGATGCTTCATTTTAAACTGTATATGCGTAAATGACAAACCAATTAACCCCGGAGATTTCTCATGTACCATAGGTATCGGGATCCGGCGGTGCCGTGGAGATTTCTTGTGATGGTTTGGAATCTACATTAAGCCGTAGGTCCCATTCTCGTATTATGTGACAGTAGAGCGTTATAGAGCCCAATAAGACTTCTTCTGTAGTCCCATCATTCCCAAAGTGTAAAGGCGCAACTCAACTCTAAGCACAGTGATGTAGTGTGGTGTGGTAGTGTACTACAACAATGTATTTTTACAAATGAGAGAATCACATGAAAAAGTTCTTGACGCAAATAATTGATGAAAGTGACCATTTTGTACAATTATTAATAAACTGTACAAAAATTACTGTATGAAATTGCAGCACATTAGTTATGAATAGAAAAAAATATTTTTCGCTTTAAAATTTTTAAAAAATAATAAAAAGGGTTAGTTTTAATATTTTATTAATACATGATACAATAAAAATTGGATTTTCTTTGTGACGTATTTGGAAAATCTGGATTTGATTAATAATGTTCTTTCATGGAATTTATATTTCTATGTTATATGTTTCATAGAAATGTCATCCAAATATCATTTTTATTGCTTTATTGACGACATTCTATAAAAAAGAAAGCCAGACATTTCTCATCGAATTGAGTAAATGGATTACGAAAGCTTTCTTCAGCATTTCTGTCCTTAACGTATGTGGGGAAAGTTTTGATTTATTTTAATCATGTTTTTTCTTAATTTATTTTATTCCCCATAGATTTATTAAATAAAAATGTCTTGTAAATACACATTATCCATTAATGTTTACTCGTCATAACTGTCTTAAAAGAAAAAAAAAAAGAATATTGATCTAAATCTATTGTTTTAAACCTTTTTCATTTTATGGTCTCCACTTCCATTAATAAGATGAAGTCCATGAATTTTTTTTCAATAAAATAATACTGCAGACCTTTTTTTTGAATAATATTTTTTAATACTCAAATTAAAATTAAATACAATTATAATATATTAAAAATAAAAAATATATATATGATACAATACTAATGCATGTGATTTTTAATAAGATTGCTAGATAACAATAAATTACAATAATAAAATACAGGATACATCCAGTTTTGTCTACAGTTAATGCAAATATCAGTGTTACTTACTTTGAATGAAGGAAAAAAAAATTGGATATCATTTACTTTATATATAAATATAATTTTCTTTGTATATTTTATGTAGCTAACATTATAACATAGATAACACTTTTATAGAATCAACATTATTATAATTCGTCGTATATATAATATGCAAAATGCTTCGGGTCGGAAGCCTGGCAGTGGCATGGATGTTTGCGAGTGGTTTGGAATCCACTTTAAACTGTAGGTTCCGGTCTGTTTAGTCCTCGTGTGCATAAGATGACAGTAGAGCGCAGCAACAACAGCTTCGTGGTGGGTCATGGCTTTAAGCCTTCTTGCAGATTTCGCCTGTGCCTGTGTTTCGGCAGGTTCTTTTAACAGGGTAGGGTTGTCAATTCTATGCCCAACTTTCTTACAGTCATATTAGACCGATACCTACTGTTTAAAGTGGATTCCGAACCACTACAAACATACATGCCACGCAGGACTCGAACTGAAACCTGTGGCACCAAACTCTAGTCACTCAGTCCCCCCCCACAGCTAACATTAAGTTGAAATAAACATAATGACATTTTTTTTTTCACACTAGTTTACGGATCCCCATAACCAAATCCATTAACCTCTGGTTAAAGATCAGTATGTCCAATAAATAATTTCAAATTTGTTCATTTTCCTGTTGTAAGAGTTTATACATTTCAGAATTAGAAATAATGCAGTTACGTTTTTTTTTCTTAACCCAATCAGTGGCCCGAACGAGACGTAGATGGCCACGCTATGCCGAGCCCAAAGTAAACACATTGACCAATTGTTGTTCTGGAAGACAACCTTCTAGCAAGAATTCTCCTACTTTTCTTCTTAAACAGCCTTAACGTCATTGGCTAGACGTAATTTGGACGGTATGCTAAGAAAATAACCATCAAGCTGAAAGTTTATTTCTACTTTCCTTTCTATTTTTCACTTCTGAATGTCGCGATTTTAGACTTTCATAATTTATTATTAATTAACGATTGTTTCAATTTGTTAATGTTTGTATATTAAATTATTTTAGCGTTATGGAGTTCAAAGAAATTAGTTATCTGACATGAGACCAAATAACACACTCAGAAAGGTTTTGACAATTTAAGGAATACATGGGCGAAGGAAGAATTTCAACCACAAACAAGATACCAATGGAAAAGGTGACCATTTAAGTAGACTATTTAAAAACATAGCGATTTCAAAATAATAACGTAATTAATTGACGACTGGTGTGCATACCTCAAAATAAATATATCTTCTTCTTCATTGGCGCAGCAGCTCCACGCTGGACCAAGGCCGTCTGTCTGTTGGCACATTTCGAGACAAGAGATGTTTTCATTTTACAGGATATGATTGTCAGTTCTACGCTCAAAGCTTTACAATTAGACCAGGACCTACGATTTAAAGGGATTTTCCTTCACTACAAGCCTGTATGGCACCTTTCGGGACTCGAATCTGAAATATGTGGTACAAAGCGAGTCACTCGGCTATCAGTCTACAAAATTAATATATACTATAGCATATTAAATGTTTTAAAAATATGATAGAAATTCTTAACAATATGCTAGTATAATATGCTTGTAATAATATGCTAGAATTAATTCTTAAATGTATAACATTATAAGATTCACAACATTATAATTTTTAATAAAAAACTGCGTTCTCGTATTTAATTCAGACAGTTTCTTTTTTTCATTTTCCTGACTTAAATAAACTGATAAAACTGACTTAATTTATAATATGCTCATAACTAACCCCTACCTTAATGGCTGAGACTTATGACCAAAAGCAAAATCGTCCTACTAATTTCTGGATAATTCAAGTTCTGTTAACTCGATACCTTTTATAAAATTCCGTTTTACTAATTAAGGCAGAATTATTAAGTAACAGGATACACTCAGGCTTGGTGTGACGGCGCATTTTCAATATTAATTACTTAATTGGAAAAAGGAGATTAATAGAGAGCAATAGCGCCAGCTTTAAAATATCCTTACTTGAAGGAGAACTCATTGGCTCGAACCGAACTTCCTTAACTCATGCGAGAGACAATGGCCAGTAATTGCCTTTCCCTGTCTCGCAGCAAACAAGCCTTTCGCCAAATAGATCCAATTACCAGGAATTAAAGAATGTCCTGTTAATCAAACGGAGGTCTAATGGAAGGCGCCTTTCGGATAATTGTTGTTTATGGAACGATCTCCTTGATGGAGCTGTTGAGTCATAAAACACTTGTCGTGGACGCGTGCTTTCATCTGAGTTAAACAATACGGATTTCCTTCCTCAATGAATCTGTCGGCTATAAAGCAATGGTGATTTATTGTGCCAGCGTTATGACCTAAATAGCCAAAATAGTCTAAAAATTAACTCCTGGAATCTTGTTATCGTACTAGTATGAATCTCTAACTAAATGTTAGATAAAAGCAATGATGATTTGTTTTATGATCAATAGGTTGTCCAGGTTTAACTATGCTACCCAAAGTACATGGTCATGTATTTTCCAACTTTTTGAATCATGCTATTATTAATATTCTTTTTGTACGAGTATGAATCTTGGATTAGAGTGGCTAGTATGAATGGCTTCAAAATATGACTTAGTACGAATCTTTGATTAGTTAATGATTTCCTCTGAATCAAACAATGCATATTTTATTCCTCATTGAAGCTATCAGATTTAAAGCAATGGTGAATCATTGTATCAGTATAATGAACTAAATAACAAGGCTATGGTATTGTGTTTTCTAAAATTAACTCATTGAATGTTACCGTATGAATATGAATCTGTAACTAAATATTAGATTAAATGCAATTATGATTTGTTTTATGATCTATGTATCCGGATTTAACTATGCTATCAAAGTACGTACATGGTAAAGCATTTACAATTCCTTGAATCATGCTATTATGAATATATTTGAACGAGTATGAATCTTGGATTAGATGAGGTCTTGGAGTTATGAATTGAATTGCCTCAAAAATAACTTAGTACGAATCTTGGATTAGATAATAATTTCATCTGAATTAAACAATATGGATTTCCTTCCTCAATGAATCTGTTAGCTATAAAGCGATGGTGATTTATTGTGCCAGTTTTATGACCTAAATAGCAGATCTATCTATGCCAAGCCAAGACCATGGTATTAAGTCTCTCAAAATTAACTCCTTAATTCTTGTAATCGAAAGAGTATGAATTTCTAACTTAATGTTAGGTTCAATGCAATGATGATTTTCTTTTAAGATTAATATATTCAGATTTAATAACTACCGTAACATTTGGGCCTATATTAGACTTATAATGGCTTCAAAAAAAAAAGGACTACTTTCAGGTTCATAAAAACCCTTAAATTTTTATTTACAAGCTTTATATATATATATATATATATATATATATAAAATAATGAACTTTGGATTATTATTCAAGGAAATAAAAATAAAAAATAAAGTTTCATCGCAAGTTCACGATTAAATCAAAAGTACAGTTTCCTCCAAGGTCGGAGATGTGGAGTATCAGGCCGAAAAACAAATTCAAAACGTTTTTGACAATTCGGGGAACACATGGCCGAATGAGGAATTTAAATTACAAACCAGATTCCAATTGAAAAGGGGATCATTTAAGTAGCCTACTTGGAAAATACAGTCACCAAAAATGTATTAAATGATAAAGCAATTTAGTTGGTATGCCAAGAAAATAACTATCAAGGGGAAAGTTTATTCCTGTTTCCTTTCTGTCTTCACTAATTAAATAATTAATTTTTTAGTTGATTGACAACTCATGGGCATAACTCAAAATTATTCTATACGATAGCATATTAAATATGTTTGTAATAAGATACTAGAAATTCTTGTATTATTTTTCTTACATGTACATCCCAATATTTATCTTCAATAAAATGCTGCATTGTCGAATTTAATTTAGTTTCTTTTTTTCATTTTAATGAATTTAATAAATGTCTTTATAATGTTCGCATAACTCACCCATACCTTAATAGCTAAGACTTATGACCAAAAAACAAATTTGTTATACTAATTTCTGGATAATTCAATTTCGGTTAACTCGATACCTTCTACAAAATTACTTTTTTTTTTTTAGCTAATTAAGGCAGCATTACAAAGTAACAGGATACACACAGGCTCGGTGTGACGGCGCATTTCCAAGATTAATTACTTAAATTGGAAAAAGGAGATTAATAGAGTGCAATAGCGCCAGCTTTAAAGTATCCTTATTTGAAGGAGAACTCATTGGATCGAACCGAACTTCATGCGAGAGACAATGGGCAGTAATTGCCTTTCCCTGTCTCGCAGCAAACAGACCTTTCGCCAAATAGATCCAATTACGAGGAATTGAAGAACGTTCTGTTAATCAACGCGGAGGTCTGATGGAGGCGCCTTCGGATAATTTGTTTATGGAACGATCATGCTTGATGGAGCTGTTGAGTCTTAAAACACTCGTCGTGGACGTGCGCTTTTATATATATATATATATATATATATATATATATATATATATATAATCGCATATATATATATATATATAGCGCGAATGGCCGATGAATGGCCCTGAATGGCCGTTTTGCCAGCGCCCTGGCGCTCGGTACGATAGGTTTTCGCTCGTATCCCGACGGTGTCGTGGATGTTTGTAGTGGTTGAGAATCCACTTTAAGGTGTAGGTCCCGGCCTCATATGACTGTTGGGCGTAGACCTGACAACCCTACCCCTTAAAAGAAAGACATCTCTCGTCTCGAAATCTACCAATAGGTAGACGGCCTTGGCTTGACACTGAGCTGTTGCTCAAAGATGTTGATGATGATATATATATACAAATAATGAACTTTGGATTATTATACTAAGAAATGAAAAATTAAAAATAAAGTGTGATCCCTAGTGCACGATTAAATCACAAGCATAGTTACCTCGAAGGTCCGGAGATGTGGAGTTTGAGGCCCGAAAAACAAATTCAAAAAGTTTTTGGCAATTCGAGGAACACATGGGCGAATGAGGAATTTAAACTACAAACCAAATTCCATAATTGAAAAGGTGAGCCTTTAAGTAGATTAATTGGAAAATATAGCCACCACAAAATTTACTAAAGAATAACGCAATTTGGATGGTACAGCAAGAAAATAACTGTCAAGCTGAAAGTTTGTCCCTGTTTTCCTTTCTTTCTTCACTAATTGACTAACTAATTTTTCAATTTATTGACAACTGGTGTGCGTACCTCAAATTTAATCTATACTATAGCGTATTAAGAATATTTGTAATAATATACTAGAAATTCTTGTATTATTCCTTAAATGTACATCCCAACATTATAATTTTCAATAAAATTCTGCATTCTCGCGTTTAATACAGACTGTTTCTTCTTCCATTTTCCTGAATTTAGTAAATGATTTTATAATATGCACATAAATAACACATATTTTAATAGCTAAGACTATAACCCCAAAACAAATTTGTTCTACTTATTTCTTTATAATTCAAGTTCGGTTAACTGGTTACCTTCTATAAAATTCCTTTTTACTAATTAAGACAGTATTACAAAGCAAATGAAAGCACACAGGCTTGTTGTGACGGCGCATTTCGAAGATTAATGACTTAATTGGAAAAAAGAGATTAATAGAGAACAATTGCGCCAGCTTTAAAATATCCTTATTTGAAGGAGAACTCATTGGATGGAAGCGAACTTCCTTAGCTCATGCGAGAGACAATGGCCAGTAATTGCCCTTCCCTGTCTCGCAGCAAGCAAACCTTTTCGCCAAATGGATCCAATTACCAAGAATTAAAGAATGTCTTGTTAATCAAACGGAGGTGAATTCGCCGCTCTGATGGAGGCGCCTTTCGGATAATTGTTGTTTATGGAACGATCTCCTTGATGGAGCTGTCGAGTCATACAACACTTGTCGAGGACGCGCTTTCGTATGAATTAAACAATACGGATTTCCTTCCTCAATGAATCTGTTAGCTATAAAGGAATGGTGATTTATTGTGCCAGTTTTTATGACCAAATGAGCCACATCTATCTATGCCAAGCCAAGACCATGGTAATATGTTTTCTAAAATTAACTCCTTAATTCTTGTAATCGTAAGAGTTTGAAACTCTAACTAAATGTTAGATTAAAAGCGATAATGATTTGTTTGAAGATAAATATATCCAGATTTAACTATGCTACCCAAAGTGTTTAGACTTCCTTGAATCATGCTATTATGAATATTTTTGAACGAGTATGAATCGTGGATTAGATGAGGTTAGTGTGAACCGCATTAAAATAGGATTTAGTACGAAACTTGGATTAGATCAAGATTTCATCTGAGTCAAACAATGCATATTTTATTCCTCATTGAATCTTTTAGCTATAAAACAATGGTGATATATTGTGACAGTTTTATGACTAAATGGCCATTTTATCTATGCTATTCCAAGATCATGGTAATGTGTTTTCTAGAATTAAATCCTTGAATCTCTAACTAAATGTTAGATTAAAAGCAATAATGATTTGTTCTTATATTAATGCACCCAGAACTAATGTAACTGTAACTTCTCAGCCTATACTTGACCCATAACAGCTTTAAGAAGAGGGACACTTTCAGGTTCAAGGGAACACTCAGTACATGGGAATTTTTATTTATAAGGATATATATATTTATATGTATATATATATATAAATAATGATCTGGTTTAGTATACAACGAAATAAAGATTAAAGACGAAATTTGTTCACTAGTGCAGTTCAGTCCAAGATCAGTTTGATTTTGTTTGTCATGTGCATGGTCAGGGTGTGGACGGTCGTGTGCTCGTATGCACGGTCATCTTGTGCACACGAGGCTAAACAAACCGGAACCTAAAGTTTAAAGTGGATTAAGAACACCTCACAACATCCAATGCACCGCCAGGATGCGAACCAGAAAGCCTGTGGTAATAAAGGCAAGAGCGCTAGCCAATTGGTCATCAGTCCGCAACTAGTGTGTATTTCTCAAAATAAATAAATCTTCTTCATTCATGGTGGACCAAGGCCGTCTGCCTGTTAGCACAGTTTGAGATAGGAAATGTCTTTTCTTTTTACGGGGTTGGGTCTTTTATCCCTACGCCCAATAGTCATATTAGACCGGGACCTTAGAGTGGAATCCCAACCACTACAAGCATCCATGGCACCGCTGGCACTTGAACCCGAAATCTGTGGCAAGGGAGCGCCACAGCGCTAGTCACTTCACCATCAGGCCCGCAAAATTAATATATACTATAGCGTACTAAATATGTTTGTAATTATATACTAGAAATTCTTGTATTATTTCTGAAATATACATCACAATATTAATCTTCAATAAAACGCTGCATCGTCAAATTTAATTTAGTTTATTTTTTTTTATTTTCCTGATTTAATAAATGAATTTATAATATGCGCATTGGAAAAAGGAGATTAATAGTTCTGCTAAAGCAATTGCGCCATCTTTAAAATATCCTTATTTGAAGGAGAACTCATTGGATCGAACCGAACTTCCAGCTTGGCTCATTGGATCGAACCGAACTTCCTGGCCAGTAGACAATGGCCATACCTTTCCCTGTCTCGCAGCAAACATACCTTTCACCAAATGGATCCAATTACCAGAATTAAAGAATGTTCTGTTAATCAAACGGAGTGAACTCTTCGCTCTAATAGAGGCGCCTTTCGGATAATTGTTGTTTATGGAATGATCTGCTTGATGTAGCTGTTCAGTCATAAAACACTTGTCGTGGTCCCGCTCTTTCATCTGAATTAAACAATAGGGATTACTTCTCAATAAATCTGTCAGCTACAAAGCAATGGGGATTTTTGTGCCAGTTTTATGGCCAAAATAACCTGATCTACTTGTGCAAGTCCAAGACTATGGTAATACGTTTTCTAAAAATTAACTCTTTAATTCTTGTAATCGTAAGAGTACAAATTTCTAACTAAATGTTATGATAATTGCAATGATGAGTTGTTTTACTGTCTATTTATCCACATTTTACACTACTGTAACTTTTTGGCCTATATTAGACCTATAACGGCTTCAAGAAGAGCCTACATTCAGGTTCATGACAACACTTTAATTTTTGTTTACAAGCACTATATATAAGTTCATATACAAATAATCATCTGGATTAGTATACAAAGACATAAAAGATAAAAATTTGATCAAAAATGCAATTCAATCCAGATTGGTTCGATTTGGTTTGTCATGTGTGCAGAGTCATCGTGTGGACGGTCGTGTGCACGTATGCACGGTCATCTTGGGCACACGAGGGTTAAACATAACAGAACCTACAGTTTAAAATGGATTCCGAATAACTCACAAACATCCATGTCACCGCCAGACTACTAACATGAAAAGCCTTCGGTACCAAATGTCAGAGAGCCAATTGGCCATTAGGCCCCAACTGGTGTGTGTAACTTAATATATATATATATACATATATATTCTTCTTCATTGGCGCAAGAGTCCCATGGTGGACCAATGCCGCCTCCCTGTTAGTAGAGTTCGAGACAGAAAATGTTTTTCTTTTTACGGGGTAAGGGGTATCCGCTCTATACCAACAGTCATATTAGACAAGGATACTGATTTAAAGTGGATTCGAACCATTGCTAACATCCATGCTACAACCTGGATGACTCGAATCCAAAACTTGTAGCACCGAACGCCAGTCACTCGGCTATCAGGCCCCAAAATTAATATGTACTATAGCATACTAAATATGTTTGTAATAATATACTAGAAATTCTTATATCATTTCTTAAATGCACATCATAATATTATAATCTTCAATAAAAGGCTGCGTTCTCACGTTTAATTTAGACAGTTTATTTTTGCAGCTTCTTGAATTTAATAATATGCGCGTAACTTTAATAGCTGAAACTTATGACCAAAAACAAATTTGTTATACTAATTTCTGGATAATTCAAGCTCGGTTAACTTGATACCTTTTATAAAATCCCTTTTTACTAATTACGGCAGTATTACAAAATAACTGGATACACACAGGCTCGGTGTGGTGGCGCATTTCCAAGATTAATTACTTAATTGGAAAAAGGAGATTAATGGAGTGCAATTGCGCCAACTTTAAAATATCCCTATTTGAAGGAGAGCTCATTGGATCGAACTTCCTTAACTCATGCGAGACATAATGGCCAGTAATTGCTTTTCTTTGTCTCGCAGCAAACAAACCTTTCGCCAAATAGATCCAATTACCGGGAATTAAAGAATGTTCTGTTAATCAAACGGAGGTGAACTCGTCGCTCTAATGGAGGCGCCTTTCGGATAATTGTTGTTTACGGAACGATCTCCTTGATGGAGCTGTTGAGCCATAAAACACTTGTCGTGGACGTTCATCTGAATTAAACAATACGGATTTCCTTCCTCAATGAAGCAGTTAGCTATAAAACAATGGTGATTTATTGTGCCAGATTTATCACCTAAATAGCCAGATCTATCTAGGCTATTCCAAGACCATGGTAATATGTTTTCCAAAATTTACTAATTAGTTCTGGTAATCGTAAGAGTATGAATCTCTAACTAAATGTTAGATTAAAAGCAATGATGATTTGTTTTAAGATTAATATATCCAGATTTAACTGCTGTAACGTCTTGTTCTATACTACACATAAAACGGCTTTCAAGAAGAGGACCACTTTCAGGTTCATGGTAGCACTTTAATTTTTATTTACAAGCTTTATACATATATATAGAAATAATGAACTTTGGATTACTATACAAAGAAATAAAAAACTAAAAATTAAATTAGATCACAAGGGCAATTCCCTCGAAGGTCGGAGTTGTGGGGTATGAGGCCGAAAAACAAATTCAAAACGTTTTTGACAATTCCAGGATCACATGGGCGAATGAGGAATTTAAACTGCAAACCAGATTCCACTTGAGAAATGGGATCCTTTAAGTAGCCTATTTGAAAATATAGCCACCACTAAATGTATTAAATGATAACGCAATTTAGATGGTTCGCCAAGAAAATAACTGTCTCAGCTAGACAGTTATTTTCTTCGAGTTTTTTCTGTTTTCCTTTCTGTCTTCACTAATTAAATAATTAATTTTATAGTTAATTTACAACTGGTGGGTATACCTCAAAATTATTCTATACTATAGCATATCAAATAAGTTTGTAATAATATACTAGAAATTCTGGTATTATTTCTTAAATGTACATCACAATAACATAATCATATCAATAAAAGCCTACATTCTTACATTTTATACAAACTATTTCATTTTTCATTTTCCTGACTTAAATAAAGGAATTTATAATATGCGCATAACTAACCCATACCTTAACAGCTGAGACTCATGACCAAAAACAAATTTGTTTTACTAATTTCTGGATATATTCAAGTTCGGTTAACTTGATACCTTTTTTAAAATTCCGTTTTTACTAATTAAGACAGAATTATAAAGCAACATGATACACCACGGCTTGGTGTGATGGCGCATTTCAAGATTAATGACTTAATTGGAAAAAGGAGATTAATAGAGCGCAATTGCGCCAGCTTTAAAATGTCCTTATTTGAAGGAGAACTCATTGGCTCGAACCGAACTTCCTTAACCCATGCGAGACACAATGGCCAGTAATTGCTTTTCCCTGTCTCGCAGCAAACACACATTTTTGCTAAATAGATCCAATTACCGGGAATTAAAGAATGATCTGTTAATCAAACGGAGGTCTAATGGAGGCGCCTTTCGGATGATTGTTGTTTATGGAACGATCTGCTTGATGGAGCTGTTGAGTCATAAAACACTTGTCGTGGACGCACGCTTTCATCTGAATTAAACAATGCGGATTTCCTTCCTCAATGAATCTATCAGCTATAAAGCAATGGGTGATTTATTAGGCCAGTTTTATGACCTAAATAGCTAGTTTAAAATTAACTCCTTGAATCTTGTTATCGTACGAGTATGAATCTCTAACTAAATGTTAGATTAAAAGCAATCATGATTTTTTTTTACGATCAATATCTATCTAGTTTTAACTATTCTACCCAAAGTACATGGAAATGAGTTTTCCACGTTCTTGAATCATGCCCTTATTAATATTGTTTTGAACGAGTATGAATCTTGGATTAGATGTGGCTAGTATGAATCGCGTCAAAAATATGACTTAATACGAATCTTTGGTTACTTAATGATTTCATGTGAATCAAACAATGCATATTTTATCCTTTCATTGGTCCTGCCAGATTTAAAGCAATGGTGAATTATTGTACCAGTATTGTGACTTTAATAGATCTTAGTATTTTGGTTGCTACAACAAGGCTGTAGTATAGTGCTTTCTAAAATAACTCCTTGAATGTTACCGTATGAATATGAATCTCTAACTAAATGTTATATTAAATACAATGATGATTTATTCTATGATCAATGCATCCAGATTTAACTATGCTACCAAAGTAAATGTAAATTGTTTTCCAACTCTTGAATCTGCTATTATTAATATTCTTTTTGAACGAGAATGAGTCTTAGATTAGATGAGGGCTAGTATGAATCGCATGAAAATATGACTTAGTACAAATCTTGAATTAGATATTTATTTCATCTGAATCATTGAAGCTATCAGATTTAAAATGATGGTGATTTATTGCACCAGATTTAGGATTTTTATGTGATTGTGATGCGTTAAATCTATGGTAGAAAGTGCGTCCATGTGTACAGGAAATATCCTTAGAGAGACAAAAGCAAATCAAAAGTTAACCTAAAATAAAAAGCATGTTACCTTTAGAAAGATTTCCAAGATATTTTATCTCTTTCTTTCATGTTGTTATATTAACAAGCATAATGCATCCGAATAAAGACTAAATCTTATACAAATCCACCATATTGGTAACGAATGTTAAATATTCACCATTCAAAAATTTATTATTGATTGACAGAAAATAGTATTAAATACTGTTCACTGGTGTTATTTAAAGTACATATTAATTTGAATATTATTAAATAAAATTGTATAAGTACAAAATAGGAACATAAAATAAAGTTTGATTTTATTCAAGAGCTTACATTTTTGTTTTCTAAAACCATGAAGAGAGAGCATTAAAAATATAAGGAATAATTATTATATCTATGTATTGAAATTGCATTGGTTTGAATAACAACAACCCTCAACTAAAAAAAAATGAATAATAACCATCCTCGTATATTATTCAGTTCTAATCAGATTTCTTTTTTTTGTACCTCCTCGACTGTGCACTTGCATCCATTGCTGAAGTAATCATCGCTCAAAAATAAGATCCAGTGATCAGGGAAGATAATTGCGGCCCATCATCACTAATGAGTTTTCTGTTGCCCGAAGGAATCATTCGCGATTTCAGAAAACGGGAAAAAACGGAAAATGTCTCTCCGAAAATCGAGGAGGCAATTTTTATAGGGTGGAACGAAACTTTCAATGAAAAGTCCTTGAGATTCATCTTAATTATAAGTTTAATGATATGCCGTCCAATTCTCATTGTTTGGAAGTACGTCCAAATTTAGAATTTGCGCCAGGATAATTTGAACCCTAACTAAATAAAACGCCGTGGCCTTTGTTATAGTTAGTCGTATAATTAATTCCACTTTTGTGAATTCTTCTGGGAAACATTATGAATGTGTTCAATCCTCATATAGCAGATGATTAATGTAACGTTTGTATTGGGAATTGGGGTTATGTTCATAGAAATAGAATTCATTATAGTTCATAGAAATCTTCAGCTTGCTGAAATATTTCATTAAGGCGATTGATTCTAAGACTGGAATATTTCTATATAAACATTACATAGGAATATTTTTACGTTTCTTGTATATCCCTGATTTTGTTATTTTAAGAATGTTTAATAATTAAAAATAAATTAATATGAAATATAAATCATACGTATATGTGTGTTTTTTGTAATTTTTTAAAATATTCTTTAGAAAACTAAATAAAAGAAGTAGTGCTGATTTGTCACAATTATTAAATTTAATTTCATTATATAGTTGGAATATTCTTTTTCATCATGTTTAATTTACAATTTTTTAAAATTTATATTGTGGTATATTTTAATGTTTTTGCCTATCAGTGCCACGGGTTTAAGCTGAGCCCCGGCGGTGCCATGGATGTTTGTAGTGGTTGGAATTCCACTTTAAACAGTAGTTCCCAATCTCTTATGACTGAGAACTACGTTGGGCATAGTGCCGACAATCCTACCTCTTAAAAGAATACTTCTCCAGTCTCGAAATCTGCCAGTAGCAGACTGCCTTGGCCTACCATGGGGCTATAGCGCCAATGAAGAAGAAAAGAAGAAATTCCTATTAATTCTATCTAGAACCAGCTTAAATGATAGGTGAGGGTGGCAATAGAGCTTCTCTACATTGTTTTTTTAGGTAGTGTTGCATAGGTTTCTAATTGGATATTTTTCCATCAAAGATTTTCCTACTTTTCCTGTTGTTAAATTAAAAGGGTATTGAAGATGAAAACCATGTTACCTTCAGAAAGATTTCCAAGAAATTTTATCCTTTTTCACTCATGTTATATTAGAAACTATAATGCACCCAATAAGGACTAAATCTTATACAAATCCACTATATTAGTGACGAATGTAATGCCATATGTTCCCCATCTAAAAATTTATTGTTGAATTCATAGAATAATCGTCGTAATCGTCGTAATCGTAAATTCCCTATTCACTGGTTTTATTTAAAGTATTATTTTAATTTGAATAATTTTAACTAAAATTGTGTTGGAAAATACAAAGAAAAAAAGAAAAAAATAAAGTTTTGTTTTATTCAAGAACTTTGACTTCTGTTTCCAAGAATCATGAAAAGAGAGCATTAAAATTGTAAGGAATAATAATTATATATATATGTATTGAAATTGCATTGGTTTGAATAACAATAACTCTCGACAAAAAACAAATGAATAATAAATTCATTCAAAAATCATCATTCAAATCATCCTGTTGATCATTCAAAATTTATTGCTGGACTGACATAGAATCGTATTAATCACTGTTTACTAGTGTTATTTAAAGTATATTTTAATTTGAATAATAACGAATAAAATTGTACAAGTATCATTAAGAAATAAAATAAAGTTTAATTTTATTCAAGGACTTTAACTTTTTGCGTTCTGAAACCATAAAAAGAGAGAATTCAAAATACAAGGAATAGTTATTATATCTATGTATTGAAATTGCATTGGTTTGAATAACAATAACCCTCAACTAAAAAAAAAAAAAAAAATGAATAATAAATCCATCTTCGTATATTATTCAGTTCTAATCAGATTTCGTTTTTTTTTGTACCTCCTCGACTGTGCACTTGCATCCATTGCTGAAGTAATCATCCCATACAAATAAGATCCAATAATCGGGGAAGATAATTGCGGCCCATCATCAATAATGAGTTTTCTGTTGTCCGAAGCAATCATCCGCGATCTCAGAAAAACGGGATAAAAAACGGAAAAGTCACCCGGAAAATCGAGGAGGCAATTTTTATAGCTGAAGCGAAACTTTCAGTGAAAAGTCCTTGAGAATCATCTTTATTATAAGTTTAATCATATGCCGTCCAATTCCTCATTGTTTGGAAGTACGTCCAAATTTAGAATTTGGGCCAGGATAATTTGAACCCTAAGTAAATAAACGCCGTGGCCTTTGCTATAGTTAGTCGTATAATCAATTCCACTTTTGTGAATTCTTGTGGGAAACATTATAATTGTGTAGTTTAATCATCATATAGGGAGATGATTAATGTAACGTTGTTTGGTTCATAGAAATAGAATTCATTATAGTTCTTAGAAATCTTCAGTTTGTTGAAATACTTCGATAAGAGGATTGATTTTAGGACAGGAATATTTTTTTTATATAAACAATAGATATGAATATTTTTACGTTTCTTGTATATCCCTTATTTTGATGTTTTTAATGAGTGCTTAATAATTAAGAATGCATTAATGTGAAATATAAATCATACGTACCTGTAGAGTGTTCCTAATTTAAAAAATAGGCTCTAGAAAATTAAATAAGAGAAATGATGCTTAATTTGTATTAGCTATCAGAAAAAAATTTTAATTTCGAATACAGTTCAAATGTTCCTTTTCATAATGTTTAATTTGCAATTTATTAAAATTTATATTGTGGTATATTTTAATTTATCTGGCGCTCGGTGCCACAGGCTTCAGTTTCCAGTTCCCGGCGGAGCCATGGATGTTTGTAATTGTTCGAATCCACTTTAAACAGTAGTTCCCACTTTGTTAAGACTGTAGAGGGTTGGGCATAGCGCTCATAATCCTACCTCTTAAAGAGAAAACTTTTCAAATGTCTAACTCTGCCAGTAGGCAAACTGCTTTCGCCACCATGGGGCTGTAGCGCCAATGAAGAAGAAATAATAAGAAATTCACATTAAAAGTTATGTACGACCAGCTAAAATGACAGTTGATCGTGGCAACAACACCTCTCCACATTGTTTTTTAAGTAGTGTTGCATGTGCTGCTGATTGGATATTTTTCCTCCAAGGCTTTCATAGTTTTCCTCTTGTTAAATCCAAAAGCGACATGATGGCTAATTAGCTAGTGCTCTGTCCATTAGTACCGCAGGTTTCAGGTTGGAATCCTGGCGGTGATATAGGTGTTTGTTAATGGTTCGAATCACTTTACTTTAAAGTGTAGGTTCCGATACAATTAGAACAAAGTGTACAAAAAATGACAACAGAGCGACAAAACCATGCCAAATGTTACTGAAAGAAGAAAACTATGTATCTTTATAAAGATTTTCATAACATTTTATCGTTTTTTTTTTTTTTCGTGTTGTTATATTAGCAAGCATAATGCACTCAACTAAGACTAAATTTTATACTGATCCAATATATTGGTAACGAATGTAATGTCATAGGATCATAATTCAAAAATTTATTTATTAATTTATAAAGGATTGTATTAATCACTGTTCACTGGTGTTGTTTAAGGCATATTTTAATTTGAATAATATTAAATAAAATTATATAAGTATCGTTTATATGTAGTAATAGTGAAATTATATAAGTATCGTATCGTAAATTTTGATTTTATTCAAGGATTTTGATTTCTGTGTTCTAGAACCATGTAAAGAGACAATTAAAGAAAAATGTAAGGGATAATTAATATATCTACGTATTGAAATTGCATTGGTTGGAATAACAATAACTCTCGACTAAAAACGAATGAATAACAAATTAAACCTCGTATATTATTCAGTTTTAATAAGAATTCGATTTTTTTTCTGTACCTCTTCGACTGTGCACTTGCATCCATTGCTGAAGTAATCATCTCACAAAAATAAGATCTAGTAATCAGGGAAGATAATTGCGGCCCATCATCACTAATGAGTTTCCTGTTGCCCGAAGGAATTATCCGCGATCTCAGAAAACGGGGAAAAAAAACGGGGAAATTCACTCCGGAAAATCGAGAAGGCAATTTTTGTAGCTGGAAAGAAGCTTTCAGTGAAATGTTCTTTTGAGATTCATCTTAATTATAAGTTTAATCATATGCCGTCCAATTCCTCATTGTTTGATGTATGTCCAAATTTAGAATTTGGGCCAGATAATTTGAACCCTAACTAAATAAACGCCATGGCCTTTGTAATATTTAGTCGTATAATAAATTCCACTTTTGTGAATTCTTCTGGGAAACATTATAATTGTGTAGTTCAATCCTCATATAGCAGCAGATGATTAATGTAACGTATGTATTGGGAATTGAGGTTATGTTCATAGAAATAGAATTCATTATAGTTCATAGAAATCTTCAGTTTGCTGAAATATTTCATTAAGGCGATTGATTCTAAGACTGGAATATTTCTATATAAACATTACATACGAATATTTTTGCGTTTCTGGTATATCCCTGATTTTGTTATTTTAATGAATGTTTAATAATTAAAAATAAATTAATATGAAATATAAATCATACGTATATGTGTGTTTGTAATTTTTTAAAATATTCTTTAGAAAACTAAATAAAAGAATTAGTGCTTGATTTGTCTTAGTTATCAAAAATAATTTATTTTTCGAATATAGTTGGAATATTCTTTTTCACAATGTTTAATTTACAATTCATTAAAATTCATATTGCAGTATATTTTAATTTATCTGGCACTCGGTGCCACAGGTTTCAGTTTCGATTCTCGGCGGTGCCATGGATGTTTGTAATATTTCGGAATCCACTTCAAACAGTAGTGCCTAGTCTGTTATGACTGTAGAGTGTTGGGCATAGTGCTGACAATCCTACCTCTTTAAAAGAAAACTTCTCCAATCTCAAAACTTCCAGTAGGCATACTGCCTTGCACCTACCTCCCTGCATTGTTTTTAGGTAGTGTTGCATGGGTTTCTGATTGAATATTTTTCCATATAAGGTTTTCATACTTTTTCCTCTTGTTAAACCCAAAAGCGGCCTAATGGCTAATTAGCTAGTGAACTGGTCATTGGTACCGCAGGCGTTAGGTGGAACCCCTGGCTGTGACCTGGATGTTTGTTAATGGTTTTGAATCACTGTACTTTTAAACTGTAGGTCCCGATCAAATTAGGTCAAAGTGCGCAGAAAATGACAGTAAAGCGACAAACAAAGCCAAATGTTAACCAAAGACGAAAACCATGTTATCTTTAGAAAGATATCCATCATATTTTATTGTTTTCTTCCTGCTGTTAAATTAGCAAACATAATGCACAACTAAGGCTAAATGTACAAATCCACCGAATTGGCAACTACTGTCATATGTTCACCATTCAACAATTTATTGTTGGACAGATAAAGAATTGTTCATTAGTGTTATTTAAAGTACATTTTAATATGAATAATATTAAATAAAATTGCAGAAGTATTGTTTAGAAAAAAAATATAGTTCAATTTTATTCAAGTCTTTAACTTTCAAGCGTTCTGAAACCATGAAAAGAGAAAATAAAAATTATCATGAATTATCATGTTATGATTGTAGAGCGTTGGGCACAGTGATGATAAATCCTACCTCTTAAAAAGAAAACTTTTCGAGTCTCAAAATCTGCCAGTATGCAGACTGCTTTGATCCACCATGGGGCTGTAGCGTCGATGAAGAAGAAAGAAGGAGAAATTCTTATTAGCTTATGTAGGACCAGCTGAAATGTTAACTTCAGAAAGATTTCCAAGATATTTTATCTCTTTCTTTCATATTATCAATCATAATGCACTCAACAAAAAACTAAATCTTATGCTAAACCACCACATTGGTAACGAATGGCATGTCATATGTTCTCTATTAAAAATTTATTGTTGAATCGTATAAATCAATGGTGTTATTTAAAGCATATTTTAATTTCAATACTATTAAATAAAACTGGCCAACTGGCTAGCACTCTGGCCGATGGTACCACAGGCTCCAGGTTGGAATCGTGGCGGTGTCATGGATGCGTGTTGGTTGTTCGGAATCTGCACAAACTGTAGGTCCCGGTCTAATAGGCCCAAAAGTGTGCATAAATGACAGTAAAGCGACAAAACAAATCAAGAGTTAACGAAAGATTAAAATCATGTTACCTTTTACAAAGATTTTCATGATGTTTTATCGTTTTGTTTCATTTTGTTGTATTAACAACCCCAATGCACCTAACAAGGGACAGAATCTTATACTGATCCACCATATTTGTAACGAACGTAATGTCATATGTTCACCATTCAAAAATTAATTGTTGGATAGATAGAAAATCGTATTAATCACTATTAATTAGTGTTATTTGAAGTATATTTTAATATGAATGATATTAAATAAAATTGTATTAGTATAGTTAAGAAAAACAAAAAGTTTGATTTTACTCAAGACCTTTGATTTTTGCTTTCTGAAATCATTAAAAGAGAGAATTAAAGAAAATATCGAGAAACAATTAATAAATCTATGTATTGTAATTGCATTGGTTTGAATAACAATAACACTCGACAAAAAACAAATGAATAATAAAAATCCATCTTCATATATTATTCAATTCTAATCAGATTTCTTTTTTTTTTTTTCGTAGCTCCTCGACTGTGCACTTGCATCCATTGCATAAGTAATCATCACACAAAAATAAGATCCGGTAATCAGGAAAGATAATTGCGGCCCATCATCACTTCAATGAGTTTCCTTGCCCGAAGGAATCATCCGCGATCTCAGAAAACGGGGAAAAACTGGAAAAAGTCACCCGAAAATCGAGCAGGCAATTTTTATAGGCTGGAACGAAACTTTCAATGAAAAGTCCTTGAGATTCATCTTACTTATAAGTTTAATCATATGCCGTCCAATTCCTCATTGTTTGGAAGTTACATCCAAATTTAGAATTTGGGCCAGGATAATTTGAACTCTAACTTAATAAACGCTGTAGCCTTAGTTATAGTTAGTCGTATAATTATCAATTCCACTTTTTGTGAATTTTTCTGGGAAACATTATAATTGTGTAGTGTAATCATTATATAAGAGATGATTAATGTAAGGTTTTTTTATTATGAATTGGGGGTTAGATTCATAGAAATAGAATTCGTTATTGTTAATAGAAATCTTCAGTTTGCCGAAATATTTCATTAAGGTGATTGATTCTAGGACAGGAATATTTCTATACCAACAATAGATAGGAATATTTTTACTTATCTTTTATGTCTCTTATTTTAATATTTTAATGAATGTTTAATAATTAATAATAAATTAATGTGAAATATAAATCATACGTATTTTGTACGAACGTTTCTAATTTTTAAAAATATTCTCTAGAAAATTAAATAAAAGAATTAGTGCTTGATTTGTCATGCTTATTAAAAAATTAGTTTAAAAATATGGTTGGAATATCCTTTTTAAAATTGCTTAATTTACAATTTTTTAAATTTTTTATTGAGGGATATTTTAATTTATCTGGTTCTCGGTGCCACAGGTTTCAGCTTCGAGTCCCAGCTGTGCCATGGATGTTGTAATCATTCGAATCCACTTTAAAAGTAGGTCCCAGTCTGCTATGACTGTAGAGCGTTGGGCATAGTAATGAAAATTCTACCCCTTAAAAAGAAAGCTTCTCCATTCTCAAAATCTGCCAGTAGGCTGACTGACATGGCTCACTGTAAGGATGTAGCGCCAATGAAGAAGAAATTCATATCAACGTATTTAGGAGTAGCTAAAATGATAGGGTGACCAACAAAATTTCTCTACATTGTGTTTTATGTTGCATAGTCTTCTGATGGCATACTTTTCCATCCACGGCTTTCATATTTTTCTTCTTGTTAAACCCAAAAGTTAATGGTACCGCAACTGATGCTTAATTAGCTAGTGCCCTGTCCATTAGTACCGCAGACTTCAGGTTGGAATCCTGGCGATGGCATAGGTGTTTGTTAATGTTTCGAATCACTGTACTTTTTAAGTTGTAGGTCCCGGTCAAATTAGATCAAAGTGCGCAGAAAATGACAGTAGAGTTATAAACCAAGCCAAATGTTAAACAAAGATGAAAACCATGTTACCTTTTAGAAAGATTTCCATCATAATTTATTGTTTTCTTTCATGTTATTAAATTAGCAAAACATAATGCAAACAGAATAAATGTTATACAAATAGACCGCATTGGTAACGAATATAATGTTATATGTTCACCATTCAAAAATGTACTGTTGGATTGAAAGAGAACAGTATTAATGTTCACCGTTCGCCGGTATTATTTGAAGTATATTTCAATTTGAATAATATGAAATAAAATTGCATAAAAATATTGTTAATAAAAAAAAAGTTTTATTTTATTCAAGGACTTTTGCTCTGAAACACTGAAAAGAGAAATTAAAGAAAATTATGAGGAATAATTAATATATCTATGTATTGAAATTGCATTGGTTTGAATAAAAATAACGCTTGACTGCACAGAATATAAATTCAACCTCGTATATTATTCAGTTCTAATCATATTTCTGCTTTTTTACTTTTTGTTTTGTACTGTGCACTTGCATCCATTGCTGAAGTAATCATCGGCACAAAAATAAGATCCAGTAATCAGGGAAGATAATTTCGCCCCATCATCACTAATGAGTTTTCCGTTACCCGGAGGAATCATCTGCGATCTCCAGAAAACGGGATAAAAAATGGGGAAAAGTCACTCCGGAAAATCGAGGAGGCACATGCTTATAGCTAGAAAGAAGCTTTCAGTGAAAAAGTCCTTTGAGATTCATCTTAATTATAAGCTTAATCATATGCCGTCCAATCCCTCATTGTTTGGAGTACGTCCAAATTTAAAAAATTTGGGCCAGGATAATTTGAACCTAACTAAATGAACGCCGTG
Source organism: Caerostris extrusa (assembly GCA_021605095.1). NCBI lineage: Eukaryota > Metazoa > Arthropoda > Arachnida > Araneae > Araneidae > Caerostris > Caerostris extrusa. The sequence goes on along the minus strand of BPLR01009511.1, from coordinate 23,685 downwards.
GCCTTTGTTATAGTTAGTCGTATAATCAATTCCACTTTTGTAGAATTCTTCAAACGTTATAATTGTGTAGTTTAATCATTATATAGTGATGATTAATGTAACGTTTGTATTGGGAATTGGGTTATGTTCATAGAAATAGAATTCATTATAGTTCATAGAAATCTTCAGTTTGCTGAAATATTTCATTAAGGTGATTGATTCTAAGACAGGAAACATTTCTATATAAAACAATAGATAGGAATATTTTAGGAGTTCTTGTATACCCCTTATTTTGCTATTTTAATGAATGCTTAGCTAAATTAAGAATAAATTACTGTGAAATATAATACTTATGTACCTTTAGAGTGTTTCTAATTTTTTAAAAATATTCTTTAGAAAATTAAATAAGAGAATTATTGCCTTATTTGCTTTAAAGTTATTAAAAATAATTAATTTTTGAATATAGTTGGAATACACTTTTCATAAAGTTTAATTTATAATATTTTTAAAATTTATATTGTGTTATATTTCAATTTATCTGGCGCTCGGGGCCACAGGTTTCATCTTAGAGTTCCGGCGGTGCCATGGATATTTGTAAGGGTTTGGAATCCACTTTACACACAGTAGTGCCTTGTCTTTTATGACTGCAGATTGTTATTCATAGTGCTGGTTATCCCTAGCTCTCAAAAAAAGAAAACTTTTTCCAATATTAAACTCTGGACAGTAGGTAGACGGCCTTGGCCCACCAAGGCTACAGTGCCAATGAAGAAGAAAGAAGAAATTCATAATAACTTATCTAGACCAGCTAAAATGATAGGTGAGCATGACAAACAAAACTACTTCTACATTGTTTTTTATATAGTGTTGCATGGGCTTCTGATTGAATATTTTTACATCCAAGGTTTTGAAACTTTTTCCTCTGAAAAACCAAAAGGAAATCAAGCATGAAAACCATGTTATTTTCAGAAAGATTTGTATGATATTTTCTCGCTTTCTGTTGTTGTTATATTAGCAACCATAATGCACTCAATTAAGACTAAAATTTAATACATATTCACCGTATTAGTAACAAAAGGAATGTGGATATGTGTTCCACTATTCAAAACTTTATTGTTGAATCAAAGTTAAAAACTGGTGTTATTTAAAGTATATTTAATTTCTATAATATTTAATAAAATTGTATTATTATGCTAATGAAAAACAAGTAATAAAAAAAAAAAAAAAAATTAAAGTCAATTTTCAATTTCTACTTTTTTTCACTATATTGCAGAAAAGTCCTTTACAAAATATCGCTTAAATTTTCCACATACATCTGGGGCATTTATTATTAGATACACACAACTTAAATTAAAAAAGAACTAAAAATAATTAATTAAATTTAATTAAGGAATTAATATCTGAAAAAAAAACTGTATTAACATCAAGTTTTCATCCACTAGAAGTTCAAAAATCTATTTGAACTTGAGTGGATGAATAAAAGTATTTTAATAACAATTGAAAATTTGAACAAGATATATGTAGGGAGAGTGTGAGCTAATAGTAGGGATTGAAAAACAAAGTTTGATTTTTTTCAAGGACTTTAATTTTTGCGTCCTGGAAACAAGAAAAAAGAAAAATTCAAATTATGAGGAATAATTAATATATCGTATTGAAATTGCATTAATTTGAATAAAACTCGACTAAAACGAATGAATAATAAACCAACCTCGTATATTATTCAGTTCTAATCAGATCTCGCTTTTTTCTGTACCTCCTCGACTGTGCACTTGCATCCATTGCTGAAGTAATCATCGCGCAAAAATAAGATCCAGTGATCAGGGGGAGATAATTGCGGACCATCATCACTAATGAGTTTTCTGTTGCCCGAAGGAATCATCCAAGATCTCAGAAAACGGGGAATGTCCTCCGGAAAGTCGAGGAGGATATTTTTTATAGATGGAACGAAACTTTCAATGCAAAGTCCTTGAGATTCATCTTAATTATAAGTTTAATCAGTCCTCATTTGCTTGGAAGTAGGTCCAAATGTAGAATTCAGGCCGGGATTTGGACTCTAACTAAATAAACGCAGTGGCCTTTGTTATAGTTAGTTGTATAATCAATTCCACTTTTTGTGAATTCGTCTGGGAAACATTTTAATTGTGTAGTTTTAATCATCATATACAGGATGATTAATGTAACATTTTTATTGTGAATTGGGGTTAGGTTCATAGAAATAGAATTCATTATAGTTCTTAGAAATCTTCAGTTTGTTGAAATATTTTATTATGGTGATTGATTCTAAGAAGAATATTTCTATATAAACAATGATAGGAATATTTTTTTCATTTCTTGTATATCACCTATTTTGTTTTTTTAATGAATGTTTAATAATTAATAATAAATTAATGTGTAATATGGATCATACGTACCTGTAGAGTTTTTCTAATTTTTAAAAATAGGCTCTAGGAAATTAAATGAGCGAATTGATGCTTGGTTTTGGTCGTAGTTATCAAAAAATTTAATTTTCGATAATGATTCGAATATTTATTTTCATAATGCTTAATTTGCATTTTATTAAAATTTATATTGTGTTATATTTTAACTTATCTGGCTCTCGGTGTTACAGGTTTCAGCTTCGAGTCTCGACGGTGCATTGATGTTTGTAATGGTTCAGAATCCCCTTTAAACAGTAGCTCCTACTCTGTTAAAACTGTAGAGCGTTGGGCAAAGAGCTGACAATCGTATCTCTTAAAAAAAGAAAAACTTCTCCACTCTCAAAATCTGTTAGTAGGCAGACTGGCTTGGCCCAGCATGGGGCTGTGGCGCCAATAAAGAAGAAAGAAGGAGATATTCATATTAACGTATCTAGAACCAGCTGAAATGATAGTTGAACGTAGCAACAAAAGTTTTACCAAGTTTAAAGCTCTACCAAGTTTTCTAGGTAGTATTGTATGGGCTTCTGATTGAATATTTTTCCATCCAAGGTTTCCCTACTTTTTTTTTTGTTATTAAACCCAAAAAGGGATTCAAAAATGAAAACCTGTCACCTTTAGAAAGATTTTCATGATATTTTATCACTTTCTTTCATGTTGTTATATTAGCAACCATAATGCACTGAATTAAAACTAAATCTTATGGAAATCCACCGTATTAGTAAAAAAATGTAATGCATATGTTCGCTAGTTAAAAATTTATTGTTGAATCGTATTAATCATTGGTGTAATTTAAAGTATCTTTTAATTTCAATAGTATTAATTAAAATTGTATTAGTATCGTAAAAAAAAAACAAGTAATATTAAAAACTTTTCTCGAAGTCAATTCCTACTTTTCCCCCTATATTGCAGAAAAGTCTTTTAGAAATGTAATTGAAATTTTCCACTTACATCTGACGCCCTCTATTATTAGATACATGCAACTAAAATCTAAAAAAAAAAAAAAAAATTAATTAATTAAATTTAATTAAATAATTATTATTTGTAAATGCTGTATTAACATCAAGTGTCAACCACTACAAGGACTTGTTTTATTCAACTTTTTGCGTTCTGAAACCACTAAAGAGACAATTAAAAAAATGTAAGGAATAATTAATATATATATATATATTGAAATTGCATTGGTTTGAATAACAATAACTCTCGACTAAAAAACAAATGAATAATAAATCCATCCTCGTATATTATTCAGTTCTAATCAGACTTCGTTTTTTTTTTTTTTTTTTTTGTACCTCCTCGACTGTGCACTTGCATCCATTGCTGAAGTAAACATCGCACAAAAATAAGATCCAGTAATCAGGGAAGATAATTGCGGCCCATCATCACTAATGAGTTTTCTGTTGCCCGGAGGAATCATCCGCGATCTCAGAAAACGGGGAAAAAGGGGAAAAGTCACTCCGGAAAATTGAGGAGGCAATTTTTATAGGCTGGAATGAAACTTTCAATGAAAAGTCCTTGAGATTCAATTTAATTATACGTTTAATCATATGCAGTCCTATTCCTCATTGTTTGGAAGTACGTCCAAATTTAAATTTGGGCCAGGATAATTTGAACCCTAACTAAACACGCCGAGGCCTTTGTTATAGTTAGTCGTATAATCAATTTCACTTTTTGTGAATTCTTCTGAAACATTATAATTGTGTAGTTTCATTAAGGTGATTGATTCTAAGACAGGAATATGTCTGTATAAACAATAGATATAAATATTCTTACATTTCTTGTATATCCCTTATTTTTTGTTATTTTAATGAATGTTTTATAATTAAGAATAAATTATTGTGAAATATAATTCTTACAAACATTTAGCGAGTTTCTAATTTTGAAAAATATTGTCTAGAAAATTTATATAAAACAATTGTTGCTTGACTTATCATAGTTATCAAAAAAATTTAATTTCCAATTTGGTTGGAATATTATTATATTCTTTTTTTCATAATGTTTAATTTATAATTTTTTTTTAAATTCATATTGTTGTATGTTTTAATTTACATCAAAATTTAAACCTTAATTTTAATTTAAATTTAATTTGAATTTCGTTATTTGTCATTTATGGGGAAAAAAAGCGTCTATCAGTTTTTAAAAGTATTAATTTCGTTGAACAAATATCACGAACGAGAACGTTGCCATAGTCAATAATTTATCGGTTTAATCAGTTACCGAATATAGTTGAATATTATTTTTCAGAATGTCTAATTTATAATTTAAAAATTTATATTGCTGTATGTTTTAATTTAAAAGCATATTTTAACCTTTCTATTAAGGTTAAACTATGCTTTAAATTAAAATCTCGATTTATTTTTAATTTCACGTTATTTGTCATTTATGGAAAAACAGCGCCTATCAGTTTTTAAAAGTATTGATATTGTTGAACGAATGCCATGAACGAGAACGTTGTCAAAGTCAATAATTTATCAGTTTAAATTTATGCAGAAACCGTTATTTTTCAGTCATAATGGCCATAATCAGTGTCGTAATCATTTATTTGTTTATTTTAAAATACGATCCTTATGAATTAATTCTTAGTTTTAAAAGTTCATCTACATATGAATTTTAAAAAATTTATGAATTATTTATCTGCATAAAAAGTGTCATTATTAATTACTTATCAGTTTTTAAAAGTGACATTATTAATTATTTGTTTATTATTTAAAAAGAGATTTTTTTCAATTGTTTCTTTTCAATGTTCAGGTGTCAATATCAAATATTTTTAAAAAAGTGACATTATTAATTATTGGTTTTTAAAAAAGGATTTTTCAATGTTCAGTGTCAATATTGAATATTTATTAGTTTTTAAAAAGTGACATCAATTATTGGTTTATTTTTTTTTGAAAAGGAATTTTTTTAAATTCTTAATTTAAAAAAACTGGCATAATTAATTATTTGTAATGAAAGAAACAAAATGAAAAAGAAAAGAAAAAGACACTTGCAAATAAAAAAAACACCTGCAGGAATAAATATTTAGTAAAAATTCTTGATGCAGGATTCGATTTTGTATATTATATTTTCGCTAATATTTTATATTTTATATTTTTTTAATTTTTATATTAGACTAATAGAATTAAAATATTATTTATATACATTTGACAACTTGAACAAATAATTGCTTGCCATGGAAGAAAACAATGAAAATGTGTTTTCTTTTTGGATTATAAATGTTTACGTATGAAAAATGACCAAATATAAAATAAGTGTGCGTGAATTTTGTTTTTCTTTGGCCACGAAGGAAAATTCTGTATTGTTTTCTATGAAAACGATCTCTTATTTCCTGTTCAGTGGAATTTGCATGCACACTTTCAGTTTTTATTCCAGTGGAAGTGTCTGAATTTAAATAAATGTGTTTTTGGTTTGCTGTCATTTGACATGAAACTAATGAAGAAATATGCTAGACAACTATTATTTGAAACCACAAGCAAGACAATATTTTAAAAATCAAAATAAAGATACATGTATTTGTATCTTTTGTTATGGAATTTCTCAGACAAATAATAATAATATATATATCAGTACCATATCGAATCCATTCTAATAGTTCCTAAGGGAAATGGTATGCCATAAAAATGAATTCAAGTGGAAAAAGAAGCAAAAATTGAAGACATTCGTAACATTTTCTCAGTGGATTCACAGATGTGGTCTATTTTTTACCCTTCGCTATATGGTTTCTATTCTGATATCATAATGATTTTATAAGATTGTGTAACCTACTTGTCTTAAAAGACACAAGATTGTGTAACCTACTTGTAGAATACTTTCCATTAAACATTAATTTTTCATGAAGTAGTCTAGATTATAATTTCTTACTATAATGTTGCAGTGTAATCACTTATGATTTTTCCTGTTAGAATTTACCCAGTCCGTACACCTGTTTTAAAGTCTATATTAGAGATCAAGCAATTTGCGAAATTATATACCTTAAAAAATGAACTAAAAGAGGAAAAAGAAGAAAAAATTGAGTTATTCGAAGCATTTTCCCGGATTTGATCTATTTTTCAATTTCCCATCGCTATGTGGTCTCTTTTCTGTCTTAATACTGATTTTTATAAGATTGTGCAACCTACTTGTATTAAAAGACACAAGATTGTGTAACCTACTTGTAGAATACTTCCCATTAAACATTAATTTTTCATGAAGTAGTCTAGATTATAATTTCTTACTATAATGTTGCAGTGTAATCACTTATGATTTTTCCTGTTAGAATTTACCCAGTCCGTACACCTGTTTTAAAGTCTATATTAGAGATCAAGCAATTTGCGAAATTATATACCTTAAAAATGATCTAAAGAGGAAAAGGAGAAAAAAATTGAGTTATACGAAGCATTTTCCCTGATTTGATCTATTTTTCAATTTCCCATCGCTATGTGGTTTCTTTTCTGTCTTCATACTGATTTTATAAGATTGTGTAACCTACTTGTCACAAAAAACACAAGATCGTGCAACCTACTTGTAGAACACTTTCCATTAAAAATTAATTTTTCATGAAGTAGTCCAGATTATTATTTGTATTATAATGTTGCAGTGCACTGATTTTTTTTTCTGTTCAAATTTGCTCAATTCCTGCCACTGTTTTAAAGTCTATATTTGAGATCATGCATTAAGGGACATGATTTGACACATATAGTAAAAGGAAAAGGGTAAAAAATGTGAAGCATCTGCAGCATTTTCCCAGTTGATTCACAGACGTGGTCTATTTTTTTAATTTTCCTTCTCTATATGGTTCCTATTTTGTCTTCATACTGATTTTATACAATCGTGTAACCTACTTGTCATAATTGACGCAGGATCGCGTAACCAACTTGACGTAAAAAGCAACTGGATAGCGTAACCACATTACATTAATGGATTGCATTACCCCCCCCTCCAAAAAAAAGGTCTATCTCAGAACCACAGTTCTGGTATTTTATTTTTAATTATTTATTTATTGATTGTTTTTCATTTTTTTCTATTCTTTTATTTTACTCAAAAAAAAAAAAGAGGTAAAAAATAAAAATTAAAACCTATCTGTGTCGGCAAAGCGAATTAAGGTGCACATCAGTATTTCATGTTACCTATTTTATAAATTCTTTACCGTTCTTCAAACGTCTACTACACAACTACTGATAAGTTTAGGTGATTACAAAATAAATTAAACTGTTCAGTTACTGATTTTGCTTTTTTCGCATAAGGCACGTGACATGAAGGCTTTATTAATTAAAGCTCATTAAAGTGAAATGAAAGACTTCTACAGTTTTAAATTTTTTTTTAAAGTCATTTCAAACTTTTTTCACTCTATTGCGGAAAAGTCCTTTACAAATAAAGTTGAAATTTTCCTCTTACATCTGGCGCCATCTATTATTAGATACATGCAACTTAAATCTAAAAAAAAAACAAAATTAATTAATTATATTTAATTAATGAATTAATATTTGAGAAAACTGTATTAACGTCCAGTGTCATCCACTACAAGTTTAAAAAAAATTTGAACTTGAGTGGTTGAATAAAAGTATTTTATGAACGATTGAAAATTTGAACAAGATATATAGGGAGAGCGTAAACTAATAGTAGGAATTAAAAAATGACAGATCATTCATTTCAATTTTATAAAAATATTTTGGAATAAAAAATTTGTTACCTTTCGTCGCTTATAATGCTTTTAAAATAACCGTGAAAATGGCCTAACCGTTATGATTATTTTTGTAAGGTGGGATATATAAAAATTTTAAAGGTAAAAAATATGTTTTCTATAGATAAGCAATGTGATGCATTTTCCTACAGTAATATTTGTACAATATGTTAATAATTGTACAAAATTGTCACTTTCACCATTTTCCGTCAAGTACTTTTTCGTGTGATATATATAGGGAGAATGGGAATTAATAGCAGGAACTGAAAAATTGAGGTGAAAGTGACCATACTTGTGTGTTGCTGAAAATGCGAATACTAATGCGTGTTGTGAAGTACAATGTTCCCTGTGCAAAGCATAAGAACGTGCAATGTTTGTGTTGCACAGAAGTGATCTAAGCATGGAAGAGACCCGTATCACGTGATGAGGCGCCTGTTTTCTGCCCGAATGATGACGTCACGCGATGAGACAGCACCGTCTGTTGGCGGAAAAGTAAAAGCGATTAACAAAGAAGAGCTTACACGACACCTAACGAAATTTGCGTGCGTGACCAGTATTATATAGAAAGAATCAATGATGCGAAAGGGGTGGATTTTTTTTTTTATTGTTATTTCAAAGCCAGGCGCTGTTTTTCTTCGTGCGTATATTGTTTGAGACATTTATTACAGAAATTTATTCTGCGATGTGAGTCATTTTTAATCTATACTTGCTGCTGCTGTAATGGAGGGTTTATGACTCTTAGACTGAAATAAACGATTCTTGACTTTTACGTTGGTAAATATTTTATGAGGATTATGAGTCAGTAAATGTGTTTGTTGTTGAATTCAGGGTAACCGTGGTTTTGAGATGCAGGGACAAAAAATAATATATATATCTTACTTTAAAAATCTTCCAAACATTATCTTTAAATAGACAAGATAAGATAATAGATAAGATATAATAGATAGATAATATATATTTTAAATGTAGTAAATCTATTATAAATACAAATATAAAACATACGTTTGTCTTTTTTTCTCTTGTAATAAATGAACTTTAAACAAAAAAATTTCAAATAATCCCATTCAATTTATTTATTTCTAAGATTGAATTATCTGTGTGTCTTTAATTATTTTTATGGATATCTAGTTGGTCCTAAGGTTATATTAAAAATTGTTTTTATAACTCGGGAAAATTAAATTATTAAGCAACATGAATGAAGTTGATATTCTATTGATATTCTATTTTGGAAGATTTTTAGATTGTGATGAAAGTTTAAAGTAAGGAACAGAAGTCTGATCTAGTTTCATGAAAAAGTAACATATGATAAAAAATTGGTAAATATATAGTAAAAATGGTAAAAATAAATGGTAAAAGATGTATTCAATGTTTATTAATATATTTCAAGTAGGCAATAAGTACTCCTGTCTACAATACTTGCTTACCCTAATCGTGGTTCAGCGGCAACGTGGGCAGCTGGTGAACATTAGGGCTTATGTTCAATCCGCTGACGCCTTTTTATTATACACATTGATTAAGAAAAAAAGAGGTTAATAACTGATGTTAGTTAAAAATATTGCATTCAAAATTTTGTTTTGGCATCTTTCGCAAATACAGCTCAGTTAATATTAATTGCAAGTGTTAGAAAACAGCACTATTATTTCTTTTACAAACAGTATTTTTTAAGTCTAGCATTACCGGATCTGTTAAAATCCCTTCTTTTTCGTTGAACATCAGTGGGACTCATTGTAACACTTATGTATTCCACGAACAGCCCACCGACAGAGGATGAGGGGAGGGCAGCGCTTTCGGAATGACTTTTAGGGGTAATTTTCGAGAATTTGCTTGTCATATAGGAAAAAAAACTTGGAAAACAACCAACCACCAGGCAGCCCGACTATTGATGCGAAACGTTGCTGAAAATTATTGCCACAGTCGCCGTTGAACCTTCTCGTTTTTGAAAGCAGTGACTACAACAATGTCTCTATTGAATTCGAACCTCAGTCTTTCTGCTCGCTAACTGTGCATTTCCACTGATCCACGAATCGGGCTTGAAAGCAACTTAATTGTCCTTTTAATTTAAATAGAAATTTAAACATTTGAGACGATTATATAATATAAATAGCAAAATATAGGACGTGCTATCATCATTAATGGCCACAACCTTTTTTAGATAAGCAAGTTTGCAGTGTTTTCTAAACTGGGCCCACTTCAGTGAAATTCGGTTTGCGGTAGAATATTTTCTTTCCAATAAATCCTTTAAGTGTCAGGGTGTTTTGAGTTTATTTTTCGCCCCATATAGGGATTTCTTTTGAATTCTATACTGCTAAAATATTTACAGGAAAATTAGCAGTTAAAAACTATAAGTTACGACGGTATCAAAAAATTATAGCTATTCAGATATTCAGAAGTGAAAAACAAAAATAAAAACGGAAACAAACTCTCAGTTTGATAGGTTTTTTTCTCAGCTGACCACACATATTGCGTTGACCTATCTACGATTAGACCATTTACAGTCAGAATAGAAAGTTCAAAAGTTCGTAGTTACAAAATTAAATCTCGCAGAAATGGAAACCGACAAACTGACTTTCTTCCTACAATAACATCCACCAAAACTAAATTGCCTTTATCCCTGACTAGTGTTTTAAGTCGCAATTTCATTCCATTCCCTTCCCAATCTTTTTCCTTTTATTCCTCTCATGTTGTTTATTATCGAAACTTGAGTGCTGTATTTTTTCAATGTTTTTTTTTTGATTGATTTTCCTTTTTCATTCCTCTACCTTTTTTAAAAGATTTTTAATGGCCATTAGACCGAGATGAATCTTTCACTTTGTAACCAATGACAAAATCATTAATGATGAATCTTTCAATGTAACCAATGACAAAAGCATTAAGCCCGTATCATACGGGATTATATCCTTACATTCAATGGGATGCAAACTGCCTGTACCACTCATTTATTAAGTTTATGAAATTTATGACCTTTCCCTTTGCTCAAGACGAAAGTTTTGTTAAACTGTCTCATTGGTTCTCTCGAAATGAGCCACAGAATGATACATGTGAATTAGATACTGGATGGAAAATGTGGGATGTTTGCTCCCCGATGAACGCATTATTTGAATGGGAGACCATAACAGTTTGCCTCATATTTAAGGCTACGAAAATGACCGTTTGATAAGGCATTTAAAGGTCACTGACGCGATCAAGGCACTCCTTCAAGCAGCAACTAACTAGGGAGTAATTTCTTCAAACCTGTGTAGAAGCAACCGCTTCAGGCCGTTGTAGACAACCATCTACGTCTGGTACATACCATTGAATCGGTTAAAATATATTCCGGGTATCCGTTTGACGAATTTCTACTCAGCATCATGTATAGAGCCTTGATAAAATAAATTGGAGGCAACTTGTTTAATTGTATTCATTTAATAAATTCAACAACAGAAAAATCTACTTTCATTGATGATTTGAGTTTTAGTGAAGCTCCGTGGCTGCGTAGCAGCCGTTAGCTTCTATCTTGGATTGTGCGTGGAAAGATGAAAGAGCATTGCTGGGGAAAGAAAGCGGTAAAGACTAAAAGGAATCTTGCCCAAACACTAAAAAGAAAGTTTAATAGAGTGAGTTTTTTTTTTTTAAATTTTATATTATTATAATAATAAGTGATGAAAGTAATTAAAATACATGGGAGAGAAATAAAAGGAATGAGTAACTGTCCAGTGAAGGGAGCAGACATTAATTAGATTTGTTGAGGAAAGATTAAAATCCATGTAGAATGACGAATAATTTATCTTCTTTGGTGGTGGCAGCTTGTAGGTTATTGAACATGGTTTGGATGCCGTCTGAGGAGAAAAGTTGAGTGAATTCTTTAAGAATAGTAGTTGATAGATTTCAGTATTATTATTAGGGAGAAGGAAATCGAGTTGGAGTGTTTTGGTTAGGAATTTGAGCGGAAGTGTTTTGAGAGGTGATGTTACTTGCCACAATATTGGTGAAGGATATGTTAGAGGTGATTTGTCGGGAGGGGTGATATTGCGGAAGTTAGTGGGATTTTTGTGGTGGGATTCGTGGTTTAGGGAATTTGGGGCAGCCGCGCCAAGCAGCGAAAATCTACTTTCATTACTTATGTGTTATTTGTATTATAAACGTCAGCTTGATATTTGCATAATTTTGATTCTGTAATGGTATGATAATTAGCAGCTTGAGTTTTTGAGATCACTTCGTTGTTTGAGTTCAGTATTCAGGTTGAGCTCAAGCTTATCAACTTAACAAACTTAACTCAAGAGCTTTTAAAATTCTACGCTGATTTTTCAGTTGAGCTCAAACAACTAATATAGTTCATATAAGCGGGCTGAACAGTGTGTTGTGCTACTAAACCAGAGAATTCGGCCTGAATTTAAAACATGACGGAAATATTTCATTATTTTGTCAGGCTTCATCTTAAAAATTTAAAAACACTGCTTTTGTGCAAAAAGGGGTGAGTAAAAGGTTTCCAATCTCCCATATAGTCTTGAAAATGGAGACATAATGCAATATATTCATTTATGTTGAAGTATATAATTTTGAATAGTATATAGAATATATTTTTTTGTTGAATAGTTATGAATAACTGAAACATTCAATGAGATTTTGGTAGGTAAATAGAGAAAAAAAAAATGTGAACAAAATACGCGAGAATTCTTTTAGGAACAAATTAAAAGCATCTCCAAAACCTTTTCCTCAATGGGTTTTATTTTCGAAAAGAGAGTTTTAGCGTTAAAAGAAAAGAAAAAACTCTAGACTTAAGCATCCTTTTTTGTTCCCGGACTAAAAAACTGGATTAAAAATTCAATTCAACCTTTCCAGAAACCGATTACAGCGCCTTAATTCTCTCTCCAAAGCGTGAATACCAACTAATCTCGTCAAGATTTAAATATCACTTAAAATTCGACTTCGAGGTTTCGCTTCCTCTGGGGAAAACGGAAGAACAAAAAAAAAAAAAAAAAAAATTCCATCCACCCTTCTAAGAATTCTTTCCCGGTGGCAATGGCTCCCCCTAATGATCGTCCGCGCGTGAAGAATCTCCTCCCGAAAGTGTTCCGTCAACGAGAATCGCTTTTTGAAAACTTTTCCGGGGCTTTTTAGGTCCGCTTCATTCTCGCGATCCGTTTCTGGAAAAGTTTCGCGAGATTCTCTTGCGTGAATCTTTCTGAAAGAATAGTTGGAGCAATCTCCGGCCCAAATTGCAGGTGCAGGAGTTTTTAATTTTTGTTGCTTTCTGAAACGAGTGTCGTTTAGTTCTTGTCGGGTTACGTGATTAAAACTATTTGATTTTTAAAGTGTTTCATATTTTATAAACTTTGAGAGGCAGACGGAGAACTTTGAAACTCACTTCAGTAAAAACGCTCTAGTAACATTTATCGAGTGTTTCGTGGAAATATTAATGCTTTAGAAGATTAATTGATCGTTTAGGCTTTCCGTATTTGCATTTCTTTCATAGGATTATTGAAGCAATAAATATTTGAGAATTAATTTAATTATTGTGTAACTCATCATCATCATCATCGGTGACACAACAGTTCCATGGTGGACCAAGGAAGTCCGCCTACTGGCAGATGTTATCTTTTTACGAGGTAAGGTTGTTAGTCGTATGTCCACTTTCTACAGTCATATTAGACCGGGATCTACTGTTTAAAGTGGATTCTGAACATCCATGGCTCTACCGAGTGTCGAACTCGAAACTTTTTTTTTTTCTAATGCTGTTGGTATAACTGAGACAGTTATCTTAATGCCATAAACAAGGGCTGCGCCACTTTTACTCATTTAGCACCAGCCAGGGTATACGTGTGGCTTGAAGATATGCTAGTGACATTACCCCTACCACGCTCTACGATCTTATTAGACATGGATCTACGGTTTAAAGTGGATTTCGAACCCGGAATTGGAACTGGTATTTGGTATGGTAGTGGTATTTTATAAAAGTATTTTATTTTTATTTATTTATTTTCATTTTTTGATAATTTTCTTTCTGACTTTTTATTTAATTCAACAAAATGGGTTAAAATATAAAACTTAACTGCGTCACTAGTCGGCAAAAAGGATTAAGTTGCATATCGAGTATTTCATGTTGATACCATTATTTACCTATTTTATAAATTCTTTACCGTTCTTCAAATGTCTTCTACACAACTACTGATAAGTTTAGGTGATTACAAAATAAACTAAACTGAACAGTTACTGATTTTGTGTTTTCACATAAAACATGTGACATGAGGGGCTCTATTAATTAAAGTGCTTTATAGTGAAATGGAAGACTCATATTATAGTTCAACGAGTAATATAAAAAAAAAAAAAACCAATTCCTACTTTTTTGTTCACTGTATTGCAGAAAAGTCCTTTACGAAATTTTCCTCTTACATCTGGCGCCATCTATTATTAGATACATGCAACTTAAATCTAAAAAAATAGAATTCATTAATTAAATTTAATAAATGAATTCATATTTGAAAAAACTGTATCAACCTCCAGTGTCATCCACTACAAGTTAAAAAAAAATGTATTTGAACAGGAGTGGATCAATAAAAAAAATATTTTATCAACGATTGAAAATTTGACCAAGATATATATAGTGAAAGTGTGAGCTAATAGAAGGAATTGAAAAAAAAAAAAACTAAAATTAATGAATTAATATTTGAAAACACTGTATTAACATGCAGTGTCATCCACTGCAAGTTAAAAAAAATGCATTTGAACTTGAGTAGATGAATAAAAAAGTATTTTATGAACGATTGAAAATTTGAACAAGATATATATAGGGAGAGTGTGAGCTAATAGTAGGAATTTAAAAATTGAGGTTAAATTGACCATACTTGTGTTGCTGAAAATGCGAATACTAATGCGTGTTGTGAAGTACAATGTTCCCTGCACAAAGCATAAGAACGTCCAATGTTTGTGCTGCACAGAAGTGATCTAAACATGGAAGAGACCCGTATCACGTGATGTGGCGCCTGTTTTCTGCCCGAATGATGACGTCACGCGATGAGACAGCACCGTCTGTTGGCGGAAAAGTAAAAGCGATTAACAAAGAAGAGCTTACACGACACCTAACGAAATTTGCGTGCGTGACCAGTATTATACAGAAAGAATCAATGATGCGAAAGGGGTGGATTTTTTTTTATTGTTATTTCAAAGCCAGGCGCTGTTTTTCTTCGTGCGTATATTGTTTGAGACATTTGTTACAGAAATTTATTCTGCGATGTGAGTCATTTTTAATCTATACTTGCTGCTTCTGTAATGGAGGGTTTATGACTCTTAGACAGAAATAAACGATTCTTGACTTTTTGGTTGGTACATATTTTATGAGGATTATGAGTCAGTAAATGTGTTTGTTGTTGAATTAAGGGAAACCGTGGTTTAGAGATGCCCAGATAAAAGAAATATAATATATATGCCGTACTTTTAAAAATATCTATTGACAGATAATTTTTGGAAGATTTTTAGATTGTGATGAATGTTTAAAGCAAGAAACAGAATTTTGATCTAGTTTGATAAAAAAGTAAACACTTAAACGTAAAAAAAATGTATTCAATGTTGTTCTAATGCAGCTAGCAATACGCAGATAGTTAATATTTATGCCATAAACAAGGGCTGTGCCGCTGTTACTCATTTAGCACTACACAGGGGGTATGTGTACCTTGAAGATATGCTACGAATGCGATTAAGACTACCCCAAAACGCTCTACGATCCTATTAGACCGACACTACGAATTTAAGTGGATAACAAATCACTACAAACATCCATGTCACCACCGGACTCGAACCCTAAACCGAGTACCGAGTACTAGAGCTATGCAACGCCACTGAGCCACGGGTCGGACTTTAAAGTAATTTAATTGCCAATTTCTTATTTTAAATAAAAATTAGAATTTAAACCTTTGAGATGATTCTATAATGTAAATAGCAAAATATAGGATATAATCATGGGCCTGAGGGCCGAGTGGCTAGTGTTCTGGCGCTTGGTTCCACAAGTTTCGGGTGCGAATCCTGGCGTTGCAATGGATGGTTGTAATGGTTCGGAATCCACTTTAAACCGTAGGTCCCGGTCTAACATGATTGTAGAGTGTTGCGCACCTCCTGGGTAGTGCTAAGTGAGTAACGTTGGTGCAGCGCTTGTCTTAAGGCATCCAAGACAGCTGTCTAAGTGTTTGCCAGCTGCATTAAAAAGGATATCGCCCCAATCTTTCTTGATGCGCAGTATGCAAGTTTGCAATGTTTTCCAAACTTTAGGTAAGGAAGTCTTTAGTGAAATCCCGCTTGCGGTCGAAAATTTCTTTTGCCCCATAAATCACTTAAAGTGTCGGTTATTTTAAGTTTATTTATTATTTATTTTTTTGCCTTACACCGAAATTTCTTTGAATTTCTATATTGCTAATAAAAATTAAGTGTACGAAACTTAACTGTTGGAGACTATAAGTTAAGTGGGTGTCTAAAAATTGTAGCTATTCAGATATTTAGAAATGAAAAACATAAATAAAACAGAAACAAACTCTCAGTTTAATAGGGTTTTTTTTCTTAGCAGACCCCACATATTGCGTCGACCTACTGATGGTTAGTCCGATTATGGTAAGAAGAGAAAGCACGAGAATTTCTTAGTTAAAAAATTAAATCTAGTGGAAACTAAAACCGACCAACTGACTTGCTTTGCAAAATAACATCCCCCAAAACTAAATTACCTCTGTCCCTGACTCGTGTTCTTAAAATAGCAATTTCATTTCCATTCCTTCCCAATCTTTTTCCTTTTCCTCTTCTGATGTTGTTTATTATCGAAACTTGAGTGCTGTATTTTTTTTCAATGTGTTTTCTTTGATTGATTTTCTTTTTTCATTCCGATACCTTTTTTAAAAGATTTGTAATGGTCATTAGACCGTGATAGTTCTTTTACATTGTAATCAATTACAAAAAGCCTTAAGCGCGTAACATACGGGCTTATATCATTAAATTCAAGGTGACTCATACGTTTATCACTCATACGTTAAGTTTATGAAATGCATGCCGTTACAGCACAATCATGACCATTCCGTCTGCAAAAGATAAAAGTCCAATAATCACAAACAGCTCTGTCCTCATTGGTTCTTTGCGAAATGAGTCATAGAATGACGCATGCAGATGAGATACTGGGAAGATAAATGTGGGATCTTTTCTCACCGATAAACTCATTATTTGAATGAGGGGACAATAACAGTTTGCCTCATATTAAAAGGTAACTAAAACGACAGTCTGATAAGCATTTAGAGGTCGCTGAAGCGATCAAGGCACTCCATCAACCAGCAACTAACTGGAGAGAAATAAAAATGTAAAATTTATCCTAAATGTGTCGACGCAACCTTTAGGTGGTTGCAGCACGATCCTCTAAGTCATCTACATACCATTGATTTGGTTGAAACGAATTTAGGCTTTCCTTTTAATGAACTTCTACCGGTTCTCCTATCTTCAAACATCAGGTAGACAGCTTCATAAAAAGTTGAAGGCAACTTAATTAATTGTATTCAATTAATAAATTCAACAAACAAATCTGCAATCGCTACTTTTGTGCTATTTATACTGTTAACGTCAGCTTGATGATATTTGCATAATTTTGATTCTGAAGGGGTCTGATAATTAGCAGCCTGATTTTTGAACTCATTTCGTTGTTTGAGCTCAGTTTCCGTGGTTGAGTTCAAACAATTAACACAATTCTCGTTGTTGAGCTCAGTTCTCAGTTTCAGCTCACTCAATTCAAACTTTTCAAGTCTACATCAAGTGTTTCGGACAGTGTGTTGTGCTACTAAACCAATTTGGTTCGAATTCAACATATGATTACATTCATTATTTTGTCAGGAATGAACCAGCTGCATCATGATAACGAAAAATACTGCTTTTCAACAAAAGAGGTGGAAAGGCTGCGAACCCCTCACACACGTATGCATATATATAAAATCTTGAAAAGGCTGACATTATGCAATATATTTATTTATTTGAGGTATATAATTTTGAATATTTAGCTATGAATAAATTTAAACCTCAATTAGATTTTTGGTAGGCAAATGGGAAAAAAAAACAACCATATTTAACTGTCAACGAAATGCTCGAAAATTATTTTGGAAACAGTATCTCAAAGTATCTCCAAAAATGTTTTCCTGAATGAGTTTTGTTCCTGAAAAGAGTTTGAGCGTTAAAAGAAAAGAAAAGGCTCCAGACTTTAAAAAAATACTTTTTGTTTGGACTAAAACTGGATTAGAAATTCAATTCCAATCCCTTTCCAGAAACCGATTACAACGTTTTAATTCTTTCTCAACACGTGAATACCAACTAAATCTTCGTCAAGATTGAAACATCACTTAAAAACCGACTTCTCTGAGGTTTCGCTTCCTCTGGGGAAAGGAAAGATCTAAAGAAATAAAAAGAACCACCCTCTAAGAATTCTTTTCTTGGACAACGGCTCCCTGTAATCGTCGCTGCTTGAAGAATTTTCTCCCAAAGTGTTCCATCAACGGGAATCGCTTTTTGAAAACTTTCCGGGGGGATTTAGGTCCTTTCATTCTTGATATGGCGTTCAGGAAAAGTTTGGCGAGATTTTCTTGCGTGAATCTTCCGAGATAGTTGGAACACTCGCCGGCCAAATTGCAGGTGCAGGAATTTTAATTTTTGTTGCTTTTTGAAACGAGTGTCGTTCAGTTCTTAATCGGATTACGTGATTAAAAGTATTTGATTTTTAAAGTGCTGCATATTTCATGAACTTTGAGAGAACTTTAAAACTCCCTAGAAAGAAAACACTTTAGTAATGTTCATCGTGTGTTTCATGGAAATATTAATGTTTTAGAAAATTAATTGTTTAAGTATTCACAATCTGGATTTATCTCATAGGACTATTGAAGCGATAAATATTTGAGAATTAATTTAATTATTGGGTTACTCATCATCATGAACATCAGTGGCGCCGCAGTCCTGTGGTGGGCCAAGGTCAACCACCTACTAGCAGATTGCGAGAGAGAAAGATGTTGATGCCTTTACGGGGTAGGGTTGTCAGCCCTACGCCCAACGCTGTACAGCCTATATGAGACCAGATCTACGGTTTGGTTGCCGATTCCGAACTACTATAAACATCCATGGCATTGCCGGACTCGAACTCGAGATCTTTTACCCTAATGCAGCTGGCAATAACTGAGATAGTTGTCTTTATACCATAACCAAATCTCAACACTGCTGTTGCTCATTTAGCTTTATTCAGTTGGCACGTGTAGTTGGAAGATACGCTACTGACGCGATTAGGGACTATCCACACAACGCTCTACGATCCTATTAGACCAGAACTTGCTGTTTAAAGTGGGACTCCGAACCACTAAAAACATCCATGGTGCCTCCGGATTCAAACCGGAAGCCTGTGGTATCAAAGGCCAGAGAGTTAGCCAATTGGCCATCAGATTCTTAATTTGTCAGTGATGGTCAAACTACATCTTAAGAGCGAAAAACACCGCTTCTGTACAAGAAGAAGTGGAAAACAGATGCCAAAACCCACAAGTACATGCACACACACATACACATATATATATAGAGAGAGATATATATATCTGGAAAATAGAGAAGTCGTGCCATATATTTAATTACATTGAGGTATATAAGTAATTTTTAATATGTAGCTATGGATAAATGGAAAACTTAATTAGATTTAATTAGGGCAAAATGAGTGAAAACATCATATTGAACTGTCAACAAAATGCTCAAAAAATTCTTTTGAAGCAAATTCAAACATCTCAAAACGTTTTCCTCAGTGGGTTTTGTTCCCGAAAAGAGAGTTTTAACTTAAAAAAAGATTCTAGACTTAAAAATACTTCTTTTCCTGGACTAAAACTAGATTAAAAATTCAATTCAACCTTTTCCAGAAACCGATTACAGCGTTTTAATTCTTTCTCCAACACATGAATACTAACTAATCTCGTCAAGATTTAAACATCACTTGAAACTGACTTCGAGGTTTCGCTTCCTCCGGGGAAAAGGAACGAAAAAAAAAAAAAGATCCACCCCTCTACGATTCTTTCCGCTGGCAACGGCACCCTAATGATCGTCCACACGTGAAGAAATCTCAGCCCTAAAGTGTTCCATCAACGGGAATCGCTTTTTTGAAAACTTTCCGGGGTTTTTAGGTCCACCTAATCCTCGCAATCTGCTTCTGAAAGCCAAGCAGATTCTCTTGCGTGAATCCGAGAGAATAGTTGGAGCACTCGCCGGCCCAAATTGCAGGTGCAGGGATTTTTAATTTTGTTGCTTTTTGAAACGAGTGTCGTTTAGTTCTATGGGGATCACGTGATTAAAACTGTTTGATTTAAAGTGTTGCATATTTCATAAACTTTGAAAGGCAGACGGGAGAACTTTGAACCGCTTGAATGAAAACATGCTTCAGTAATGTTTATAGTTAAAGAGAGCGTTAAAGAAAAGAAAAACTCCAGACTTAAAAATTTTTTTCTTCCTCGAGTAAAACTGGATTAGAAATCTAAATGAACCTTTCCAGAAACCGATTACAGCGTCTTAATTATTTCTCCAACATGTGAATACCAACTAATTTCGTCAAGATTTAAACATCACTAAACTGACTCCGTGAAGTTTCTGCTTCCTCTGGGGGAAAAAGGAACAACAAAAGATAAAATAGGGTCCACCCCTAAGATTCTTTCCGGTGGCAACGGCTCCCCAAACATCGTTCGCGCGTGAAGAATCTCTCCCCAAAGTGCTCCATCAACGGAATCGCTTTTTGTAAACTTTCCGGGGGTTTTTAGTCCGCTTAATTCTCGCGATCCGCTTCTGAAAGTTTGGCGAGATTCTCTTGCGTGAATCTTCAAGAGAATAGTTGGAGCACCTGCCGGCCCAAATTGCAGGTGCAGGGATTTTTAATTTTGTTGCTTTCTGAAACGAGTGTCGTTCAGTTCTTGTCGGATTACCTGATTAAAACTGTTTAATTTTTGAAGTGTTGCATATTTCATGAACTTTGAGAGGGGCACACGGGGAACTTTGAAACTCGCTCCGATAAAAACTCTTTAATAATGTTTGTCGTGTATTTGGAGGAAATATTAATGCTTTTGAAAAATAAATCATCAAGTTTAGCATATTTTTCATAAAATTGAAACGACAAATATGTGAGAAATATTCAATACATCTATTTAATTATTGTGTAATTACTGGTTATTTGAATTGATTTTCAAAAGAATAGTTAGTGATTCCATATAAAATAATATAATTTTCTAGCTATTTATGTAATGGATATTGTTTATAACTATTCAAATATTAGATTTTTAAACATTGAATTACCGCAGGCCTGATGGCTGTGTTGTGGCGCTTGGTACCTTGGATGTTTGCTGTGGAATCCAATTTAAACCGCAGGTCCGGTCTAACATGAGCGCAGAACATTTTGGGAATAGTGTTTGCACACATCTGTTGCGTATCTTCAAGCCAAGCACACTAGCTAGTGGAAAGTGAATAAGGTCGGTACATAGCCCTTGCTTATGGCATAAGCGACAACTTCCTAAGTATTTGCCAGCTACATTAATAAAAACCCATTGAATTACAAATAGTTGCATAATTCATAATATTTGAAATTCACTTTGAATTAAAACGCTTTCGTAATGTTTATCGTGTGCTTCATGGAAATAGGAATATTTTTAAAAATCAATTGATCCTTTAGGCATTGAAAATCTGATTTTATTTCATAGGAATATTGAAGCGATAAATATTTTTAGAAATAACTTAATTATTTAGTAACTCATCATCATCATTATTATCAGCGGTGTAAACAGGCCCCATGTGTGGCCAAGGCCTTATGCCTACTGGTAGATTTCGAGACAGGAGATGTTTTATTTTTACAGGGTAGGGATGTTTGTCCTACGCCCAACAGTCATATTACACCAAGACCTACAGCCAATATGGATTCCGAACCACTACAAACATTCATGGCCCGCTTGGAATCGAACTCGAAACCTTTTTTTCTAGTGCAGCTGGCAATAACTGAGACAGTTATCTTTATACCATTAGCGAGACTGCACCGCTGTTACTCATTTAGCATTACAGGGCACGTGTAGCAAGTGGCCACGTGTATGGAGGCACGTGTAGCTTGAAGATATGCTGCTGCGGTCGCTATTTACACTACCCTCACAGCGCTCTGCGGTAATATTAGACCGGAATTTACGGTTTAAAGTGTACTCAGAAACACGTCGAAAAATTCATGGCACCGTCGGGACTAAATGCGAAACCTGTGACAAAGAACGCTAGTCACTCGGCCATCAGGCGCCATTGAGTAACTATTTGATTTAATTTCAGCACTTAAATCGCATTGACATAGAATAGTTAGCTATACTTCATATAAAATCATATACTCTTTTCTAATCATATTTATGTAAGGAATATAATTTCTTATTATACTATAACTATTCCAATATCAGATTATAAATATTGAACTATAATTAGAGCAATTGATTTATTGGTACCGCAACTTGATTATAGTATATTATATTTGTAGTGGATGAATGGCTAGCGGTCTGGCGCTAGGCACCCTAAGTAACGGGTTCGAGACCCGGCGGTGCCATTCGTGTTTATAGCGGTTAGGAATCCACTCTTTTAAAAACGAAGGTCCCACCCTAATATGAAATGTAGAACGTTAAGCGTTTAACTGACAAACACTACCTGTAAAAACAAACATCTCCCTGTCCCGAAATCTGCAAGTAGGGCAGACGGCCTTGGCTCACCATGGGGGGTGGGTTGCGCCACTGAGGATGATATATAATTTTTAATATGTAGCTATGAATATACGGAAAACTGAATTAAATTTTGGTAGGCAAAATAGGGAAAAACATATTTAAACATTTTAATACATATATCAATTCTTGAGTAACTATTTGATTCAGTTTCCATACTTATACATGTTTTATTTTCACAGAATACATAAGATTCCATGTAGAATGATATAATTTTTCTAATCATACTTTTATGTAATGGATATTATTATCGAAAAAAATTTCTGTTGTTGTTACTAATCCTTCTGGTGCAGGAAAACTCTACAATAAGCCCCCACACCCAGTCGACTGGTCCATAGCTAACGATAATATGTAGCTTCCTTTCCAGCGAAGAACTATAAGAAATGAAAACTGACTGAACCTCGAGACAACGCTCTACGATTATATTCGACCGGACTTACGGTTTAAAGTGGATTCCTAGTATCTACAACATGCACATCACCGCCGGAACTCGAACACGAAACCTGTGGTACAGAGCGCTAGCCACCTGCCATCATACCACACAAACAAATATAGATATATATAATTAGATAAATCTTGACTAAACATATAAATCTTGAAATACATAAATCTTGAATGTAAATCTTCAAAAGCCAGGCATTATGCAATATATTTATTTATATTGAGGTATATAATTCTGAATACGGGAATATTGAATACTATGGATAAATTAAAAGTTGAATTTAGATTTTGGTAGGTAAATGGGGAAAAAATCATATTTAACTGTCAACAAAATGGTTGAAAATTCTTTTGGAAAACAAATTAAAGCATCTCCAAAACGTTTTCTTCAATGGCCTCTCTTCCTGAAAAGAGAGCGTTAAAAAAAAAAAGAAAAACTCGAGACTTAAAATCTTTTTTTTTCTTCCTTGAGTGA
>BPLR01009510.1:0-39533 GCA_021605095.1 Caerostris extrusa | reverse complement strand
CATACGATTACTATTATCTATTTAACATGACTTTTCTTTCCTACTGCCTTCACATACCATTAAGTAGATAAACGCTTCGCGTTCAGGCACTCGACATCTTTATTCAACAATGACAACAGTTTATCTTTATTCATCTTTATTATCACAGTTTATCTTATTTACATCTTTATTCAGCAGTTGTTGTTGTTTTTTTAAAATCAGATGGTGTTTTCGTTTTTATAAGTTTTCTATGTGAAAATACTAGATATCTTGTGATGATTATAAGCATATTGCTTTAGAGTTATATAGTTTGTATTGTTGTAAAAAGAAAAAAAACTGTCACCAACAAAACAAATCTCTTATTGTAGATTAATACGGAGATCCTTGACAGCGTGGCGGCTACTGGCTCCTTCATTGTAAAAAATATTGAAACATAGCGGTGGTCTCATACCCTTTGAGTTAATAAGAAAAATAGATAATTAAATGCCCTTTTTTTTTTTTTAAAAAAATATATTTATTTAATAAAAAATTATAAAATGAAAAATAACAAACATTTCAGAAGTGTAGATGTTGATGAAATCAGTTGCATGTAATAAAAAATACTTAATGAGCAAAGGTCGAATTAGGAGTAAAAATATCTTTGCAGAAAAGCGAACTTTTTCATCTTGACAGTTGTGGGAAACCAACAAAACAAATGTCGGTTTTTGCACTGTCGTGGCGCCATCTACCTGTACTATTTCTTGTTGGTGTATCTTGTTGGTTGGTGTTGTCTTGTTTTCTCTGAGCTGGTATATTTGTTGTTGCTTTGATTACGTTTACGTAACCTGTATTTTCTTATTCACTTGTGCTGTTAATTTATAAAATGCCATATTTGTATTTCATTTTTGCTTCTATTTTTTATTTAATTATTATTTAGGCGGGCATCCTGTAATGGATACCTCATTGTACAGATAGCTTTTGCTTTTTCAATCTCCTCTTTAATTGTTCTCGAGCAGGGAGATGTTAATTTTTTTTTAATTTGATGAATTTTTATATTAATATTCAATAATTTAAGCAACTACATTAGAGCAAATATTTTAACTACACTCATATCCATAAATTAAGGATAATTCAGAATCACATAGAAATTGAAATCTAAAATAAAAATTTCACCTGTAGAATTATTACACACATCTTGAAGAAGAATATGCAATTACAGGAAACCACAAGATGGCGCGGATAGTACGTCACAATGACGAGAGTGTAAGAGAGGGTATATAAGGAATGGTGGCAAAGAAGTAAAATTGTTCTAAGCGCTTTAAAAAGCCTTTCAGTGCAATAACCGCATAGTTATGGCACAAAGAAAGCATTTGAATGATTTTACGTGGTAGAATTCTCGGACGACTGGAATGTGGACGTACCCAGCTGGAAGTATCCCAGGAACTTGGAATCGCCCAGAGTGTCATCTCCAGGCTTTGGCAACGATTCCAAGATGATGGTAATGTGAGTAGATGTTACAGCTCAGGTCACCCCCGAGTTACAACGCCGAATGAGGATCGGTAATTAGCAGTTGAGATCCCAAGCAGTTGAGACCCCAAGATCAGATTGATAATTTGATACTCAACATGCCTAGGCGTTGCAAGGCCTGTATTTCATCGTCCGGGAGACATACTCCATATTAACCATCATACTAACCATGTTATACTGTTTTTGTAAATAGGTTCTTTTTTAAATTTGCTCCAGGGTGTAAAAATAGCAATATTTATTAATTATGTCAAACATATAGCATCTTTTTTGCTCTTTACATTTTGTTTAATAAATAGACTTTACAAATAAGTCAAATTTGTTTTGCTTCTGTCTCTTTCTTTGCCTGAACTTCATTATCCATAATTTATGGACATGAGTGTATCTTTAAGATGTTGAGATCCAGTGGTTCTTAAAACCACATTGGAACTCCGTGACCAGTGCACCCCGTTGCCCGACACAAATTTCCCTTGTGTACTTGCTTTTACATGTATGTACTTTATTACTAAGCAGTTTTTATATAGCTTCATCAATGGCATGCCAATAATAATAGGATCTTTTTTTCACGTTTTCTCTTCATTTCTCATGAAAAAAAAATCAGTTTAAAACTACTGTGTCCAAAAAAGTAAGACCAATTTTCAATTTAAAATTCCTGAGGCTTATGGAATTTCAATTTTTGATTTTTAGGTTGCTGGCACTGTTCCCTGACATCTGTGTAAAATTTCAGGTCAAAACAATCATTAGTGTTGGAGTTACACTTGGCTCTGTGAGACGCTCAAACTGATTCCGGCGATTTTTGAAATGTCTGAATTGATTGAGCAAAGAACTTTGCATTAAAATTTGATTGCGGAAACGTATAAAATATTGCAGAAGGCATTCGGTGAGCATTCCTATATCGGAAAGAAATGTTTAGAAAAAAGAAAAGTATAAAACAGTTCAAAAGCCCTCTGGTCAAATATTGAATTTACTGAGGCCTAAAGAATAAAAACCAGAATTGAAACTACCCTCGAAAAGTCATAGTCATTAAAAACAAATAAAGTCAATTCCTACTTTATTTTCACTCTATTGCAGAAAGTCCTTTATAAATAATTTTCATTCATTTTTAAAATTTATCTGGTGCCATCTATGGGTAGATATATACAACTTAAATCTAAAAAAAAACTAAAATTAATTAACTACATTTAATTACTGAATTAATATTTGAAAAACTGCATTAATATCAGTGTTATCCACTACAAGTTGAAAAAAAAAATGTATTTGAACTTTGAGTGGATGAATAAAAGTATTTTATGAACGATTGAAAATTTGAACAAGATATATATATAAGGACAGGGGGAGCTAATGGAAGGAATTCAAAAATTGTTCCTTAAAGGCAAAGGCCAAAATTTTTACTGGAGATTGAGAAATAATATTTAATATAATAGTTCCATGGAATTTGAAATATTTTTAGTGCTGCTAATTATTTACGCAGTTAATTCATTAGCAATTAAAAATAACTACCACACTTTTGCAACTACAAGAAAAAAATCAAATAATAATAAAAATCATATAATCATAAATCAGATCAATAAAATAAAACAATAAAATAAAATAATAATAACGAATAAAATAAAAAAATAAAAATGTATGCATACAATTCAATGTCGACCACTCTACTATTTCTAGAGTGCGTGATTCAATATTATTATTTATACATATTGTGATGCCATTTGAGAATACCCAACTCTAGCAACCTATTTGCAATTAGGTACCTTACAATAGAATTTTTATTCCTATTCAATTACAGTAAAAATTAAACTAAGATTACTAAAACAAGATTACTAGAAACAAAAATTTTATTAAACAAACACTAAACTCAATTGACTCGTCGTTCAGAATCTTTTCTTGAAAACTATCACTTCATTTATCTATTTAAAATTGGCCCTTCAAGAGATGATATAGAAGAGATGGTTTTGCCGCCCATAAAATATGACAAAGAAAGAAACCTCGGTGTTCTTTTCCTCCATAATATTTTGCATGCTATGTTAAATGAGATTTCCGTGACAACGATTTGGGACAAAGAGGAGACTTGAGAGTTGGTTCTCAAGTGTGAGCGTCCATGGGCTCGCTTAATGCATCTTGACGAGTGTCCACAGAAACAGCATTGAAAAGGGCGCTCTCCGGTGTGAGTTAAGGGTGTGAGTTCCGGTGTGAGCGGTATACGCAAAAGGGACATTGATGTATCAGCACATTGCCTTCATATCGGCTAACAACCCCTGCAAATGAAAATAAAGATTAACTCGCCTTTATTGACGGATATTAGAATTTAACTCAAAAATTCAAATTCAACGTAAATGCAAATGCTATATTTTGATTTCATGCACATATAAAAATATTAATTCAATAAACCATTATCTTCATTATGTGTATTGCTGAATTTTTGTGAAAGTTTTTATACATAATAGATTAAATGAGTAACCAAGGCATCAAAAAGAGAAATGATCGCAGGAATATAAATTCATAAAAAGAAAAAAAAATCACATTATTTTAAATTGCAAATAGCCACATCATAGTAAATTGTACGCATATAAAATTTAATTTCTATAATAACATTTAATTAATGAAATAACGTATACTACTTAAAGTATGTATTCATAAAGGATTATTAAGTAAAAAAATATATTCCACACTATGGTAACAAAAATAACACTTGAAACACATTCATTAGAGAGCAATATTTCATGAAAATATTTCGTATAATTAATTACATTCATGTAATCTGTTAAAACAATCCAGCAGATCTGCTGACGGGTCGACTTTCTTTAAGTGTGGATATTTTGAATCTGGTAGTGAAGAAGCTGATTTCGAGCTGTGTTTGAAATACACGATATCCTCTTCCTTCATTAAAATTTCCAACCACACAGCCATTACTTCAGAACTCCATTACTAGTAGCAACACAGATAAATGGGTTCGCAAGGTAGATACAGAAATTTTCAATGCTTCACTTCCAAGTTTGTTTCTAAAAGAGAGAATTAACTGTTGTTAATAAACGTGTAATAAGAAGGTTCTTCATTAATTTGATTTTTTAGCTTTATGATATAATTTGGTGTACACAATAATTCATAGAATTATTTAAAAGTATGTATAAATATTTAATACCAATAAATCTTACATAATTATCAAGAAATTTGTTTATTATAAATGAATCGTATTAGTTATAAAATTGTCAATACTGGAATACAAGTATTTCATCCACATGCATTTAAAACATTTGTTACGTTCATTAGAAATTAGAAGCATGAAAAACATTTCACAGAGCAAAAACATTATAACATGATGCCAGTTATACCTCATCTCATATGAGAAAACTACACGTTAGGCACTCAATTCGAAAACATAAGAAAAAAATGTGATTTCGTACGTAATTCATTAATTGGAATTTAAGAAGTTAAATGACAGTTCCTCAATTCCACAACAAGATTTGACCTTCGGAAATGAAATGCCTTGATTTATTCCTTCCCTCCTAGTCAGGTTAAAAATAGAAATAATATTATATGAAAGAATTCCATAGATTTTGAAGTGTTATAATGATATTATTACATTTGGCACATTTCACTTACATGAAAAATTCATAATTAAATTAAAATACACTTTATAAATTAACTATAAATTTAAAATAAACACAATAATAAATGAAATAAAAGTGAACATTTCTTAAAAAAATTTTATGAAATGTATTTTTAGCAAGTTAACTTGAAATCAGTGGCTAGCGCTCTATCACTCGGTACCACAGGTTTCGGGTTCGAGAACCGGCAGTGCCATGGATGTAAGTAATGGTTAAGAATCCACTTTAAACTGTGGGTTACGTCTCACATGATTGTAGAGCGTTGGGCGTAGGGAAGAAAACCCCACCCCATTAAAAAAAAGAAGACAGCTCATGTTTCGAAATCTGCCGGTAGGCAGACGGCAGGGGCTTACGATGGGGCTGTTGCGAATCATGAGGATAAATCTGAAATCAAGTGGTCCGAAAACAGTGGTTGTAAGTGAAATCAAAACTAATACATACAATTTTTTATTGAAATTTATTTCACAAATATTTACACGCAGAAATAATATTATATGAAAAAATTCCATAGATTTTGAAGTGTTATAATGATATTTATTACACATTGGCCACCTATTTGTAATTAGTTACATTACAACATAATTTGTTCGTATACAATAAAAACTGATAAAAAAATTAGATTACTGGAAACACAAACAAATTAATAGCAATAAAAGCTTTAATAAACAAATATTAAATTTGATTGAACTCATCATCAAAGAGAATCCTCTTTTGCTAAAATTACCCCTTGTTCATTTGTTTTTAAATGGCCTTTCGAGAGTTCATATCGAGAAAAGGCTTTGTCATCTATAAAATGTGACAAGGAAAGTAACCTCGGTGTCCTTTTCCTCTATGAAATTTAGCATGCTATTTTTAAGTGAGAATTCCGTGGATATGCTTTGGCACATACAGGAGACTTGCAGAGTCGTTGTCAAGTATGAGTCCTCATGTGCTCGTTTAATCTATCTTTACGAGAAAATCTTTTTCCTCACAAAGAGCATTGGAAAGGGCGCTCTCCGGCATAGGTGCTCAGATGACGCTTCAGGTCATTGATCTGAGTAAACGCATTGCCACACTGAAAAGGACACTTGAAAGGTCGCTGTGAGTTAAAACATGGATTCTCACATGACTAAGTTTAGATGAGCAGTATTCACAAAGGGACATTGATGTATCAATACATTGCCTTCATATCTGCTAACAATGCCTGCAAAAGAAAATAAAAATTAGCCTGCATTTATTGATGAATATATTTAGAGTTTAACTCAAAAATATTACCCATATTTAAAATGCATTCCACTATAAATTAATTGTTGATTTCCAATAAATAATTAATTGTAGATCATACAGATATAACGAGGAAATCGACTTAACCTAAAAATTATAAATGTAATAAAAGAGGAAAATAAATTCAATTTTTTGAAATGCAACGCATTTTCTCTTAGATTGTCAATAATGTTTTACTCACATCAGTTAAAATCTTTCGTCCCATAAAACAAATTTTCTAAGAAAAATTCTTTTACTGAAAAGCTAATGCTACTGTATTTACTAAAAGCTATTCCATGTGTGAAAACTGCACCATCATCCACTCATTACGACAAGTATCTTAAAAACTTGGTGCTTACAATTTTTTTTATGAAAATTTCATTTTAATGTTAGCAAAATACAATTCTTAATATTGATGTAGCTGGTAGGAATAAAAAAGATAATTTTTATGATGAGTTAAAAACATCTTTTAACGTGGTTTTAAGAACCACGTAAACCTCCACATCTTAAAGCTACAGTTAAAATATTTTCACACATGAAGTTTCTTAAATTATTCAATATTAATATAAAAGAATTTAAGAAAACGTCTGCTTGAGAACAATTAAAGCAGAGCAATTTGAGATGCTTACATTCTCCATCATTACGACTCGAGAACCATAAAACACATCTTCGGAGAAACTAGATTTTGTCACGTTGCCCACTCTCGTATCATATACATCAGGATCTGAGTTCAACAGATGTTTTCAATTAATAAAATTTTCATTTTTTTTTTAAATTTATATGAATGAAAGTTTTAAAATCTTATTTTATTTAAATATATTTTCAACAGTTTGATCTGAACCCAAGCAAGATCGACGGAACTAAAACATAAGGACTTGTTCCATTAAAATCTAAACAACAAACATCATTTCGTGATAAATTTTCAATAAAAATGTTGATTCTTAAAAGGCAAAGATCAAAATTTTTACCGGAGATTTATTTTGCAACGATTGAAATATATAAATTCAGAAATAATATTAAATGTAAGCGTTCGATAGAAATTCAATATTTCTGTGATATTTTTAATTATGCTAATTATTAACGCAGTAATTTCATTAACAATTAAACATATCTACCACACTTTCGCAACTACAAGAAAAAAATTACATGTCTTATTCCAAGAGTGCGTTAAAATTACGCAAAAAAAATAAATAAAATAAAATAAAATAAAAAAATTAATTTAAATAAATAAAAAATAAAATGAAATAAATAAATAATAAATAACGAATAAAAATAAAAATTTATGCATACAATTCAATGTCGCCCACTCTACTAGTTCTAGAGTTCGTGATTCGAAATTTTTCTTTATACATATTGTGGTCAAACATTTGTGATCACCCAAATCTGGCAACCTATTCCTATTTAAGTTACGATAAAAATTTATTCATATTCAATTACCCCAAAAATTTAAAAACAACTAGGCACTCAAACAAGATTACAAAAAATAAAAATTTTATTAAGTCAATACAAAATTAAATTGATTCATCGTTCAGAATCTTTTCTGCAAAGATTGCATATCGTTCATCTATTTTAAAATGACCCTTCAAAAGTTCACATCCAGAGAAGGTTTTGGTGCCTATAAAATATGGCAAAGTAAACGTGTTCTTTCTCTCCATGATATTTTTGCATGCTACGTCAAATGAGATTTCCGTGACAATGCTTTGCTACAAAGAGGAGACTTGCAGATTGGTTCTCAAAAATGACTGCACACGTGCCCGTTTAATGCATATTTTTGAGAAAATCTTTGTCCACAGAAAGAGCACTGGAAAGGACGCTCTCCGGTATGTGTCCTCAGATGATACTTCAGGTGGCCGTTCTGAGTAAACGCTTTGCCACACTGAAACGGGCACTTGAAAGGTCGTTCTCCAGTGTGAGTTAAAACATGCCTTTTCACGTCAGCAACATGTGATGAGTAGTATTCACAATAGGGACATTGATGTATCTTCACATTGCCTTCATATCTGCTAATGATCTCTGTAAAAAAGAAAAGGAATTAGCCTGCATTTATTGATGGATATTAGAGTTTCACACACACAAAAAAATTCAAACGCATTAAAATGCATATAAATATGTATATTATAAATAAATTGAGCGATGCACAATATTAATATAATGGTTTGTTGAATTTAATATTTTTAATAAAAATAATAAATATAAAATATTAAAGTCAATAAACCATCCTATTCGTAATGTATATTGCTCAATTTATGTAAGTTTTATGCACACTAGATTATGTGAGTAACGAGGAAATCAAGTCAACAGAAAAGAAATGAACGCAGGTGTATAAATTCAATAAAGAAAAGAATAATCGAAAACTGCATACATCACTTTATATTAAATTACAAAAAGCCACATCATAGTACATAAAAATTTATTATTACAATAAAAGCATTCTGAGAACGTATTCTGTGTAAATCACGCATTCATAAGTTTATATTAAGTAAAAGAAACTACAAAATAATTATTTGGATATTGCAATAATAACAATGACTCATATTGGAAAGTATAGATGAGCGTGCAACATTTAAGGAAAATATTTGGTTAAAAATTCCGAGATATTCAATACAAGCCATTGAAACTGTTCACAGCAATTATGCGAGATGCTGGAGAGTCAATTTTCGAAGTCTGTACCTATTTTCTAGTATATTGAACCTGCACAGCAAGGATTTGGATTCCATGGATTTTGACGCATTTTAATTAAGCTATTTACGCTTTGGCCAACTATTTTTAATTTGTTGCATTGCTATAGAATTTATTCAATTACACTAATAATTGAAAAACATTAAGATTACTAGGTAGACGAAAAATTACTAGAAACAAAAGCTTTAATAAACAAATATTAAAATCGATTGAACGCATTAAGGAAAATTCTCTTTTTTTGCTAAGATCACACGTCATTGATTTGCTTTCATATGGTCCCCCAAGATTTAATGTCGAGAGAAGGTTTAAAGCCCATAGGCTTAGCCCGAAAAAGCCCATAAGCCCGAAAGCTTAGCCCATAAAATATGGCAAAGGAAAGAAACCTAATTGAACCTTTCCTCCATGAAATTTAGCATGCTATTTTAAGTGTGAATTCCATAAAAATGCTATGGGGTGAACAGGAGATTTGCAGAGTGATTCTCAAGAATGAGTCCTCATGTGCTCATTTAATGCATCTTTAAGAGAAAATCTTTGTCCACAGAAAGAGCGCTGGAAAGTGTGCTCTCCGGGTATGAATCTTCAGATGACTCTTCAGGTCACTCTTCTGAGTAAACGCTCTGCCACACTGAAACGGACACTTGAAAGGTCGCTGTCCGCTGTGACTACGAACATGCCTTTTCACGTCACCAACATGTGATGAGTGGCATTCACAAGAGGGACATTGATGTATCTTCACATTGCCTTCATATCTGCTAACAAACCCTGCAAAAGGAAATAAGAATTAACTTGAATTTATTAATGCATATTAGAAATTAACTCAAAGATTATATTATATATATATATTTGATTTAATGAACATATAGAAATTATAATATTAAATTATTAATATTAAATTCAATAAACTATTATATTCACAATGTATATTGCTGAATCTTTGTGAAAGTTTTTATACACAATAGATTATATGAGTAACGAGAAAATCAAAACCGCACAAAAAATATACACACACATATAAATTCATAAAACGAAAAATAATCGAAAACTGCATACGTCACATTAGTTTAAATTACAAATAGCCACATTATAATAAATTGTACACATACAAAATTTAATTTTTATAATAATAATATTTAATTAACGGAATAACTTATTCTGCGTAAAGAATGTATTCATAAGGAAATATTAATTAAAATAAAATAATTTCAACACTACAATAATAAAATTAACACTTTCGTAAAACTAATAATATTCATATAATCTGCTAGAACAGTCCAGGTGTTCTTCTGACTTGTCAACTTTCTTTAAGTGCGGATATTTTGAATCTGGTAGTGAAGTAGCTGATTTGGAGCTGCGTTTGAAATACCCGATATCTTCTTACTTCATTAAATTTCCAACCACCCAGCTAATGTTTCAACAAGTATTACTTTAGAAATCCATTACCATTAGTTACACAGGTAAACGGGTCCGCAAGGTAGATGCAGAAATGTTCAATGCTTCACTCCCACGTTTGTTTCTGAAAGAGAGAATCGACTGTTGTAATAAACGTGCAACAAAAAGTTGTTCGTTAATTTCATTTTTCAGATTACATTATAATTTGTTGTATAGAATAATTCAGATATAACATGAAACTTGAGAAGACATATATATAATCACAGAAATTAAAGAAAGTAAAAGGATGCATATGTTGTCTTAAGTGAGAATTCGATGTAAACGCTTTAGGACAATTATGGCATTTATAAGGTCGTTTCCCAATATGAGTCCCCGTGTGAGCAATCAAGCTTCGATTTTAAGAAAAAATTTTATCTCACGAACAACTTTCAAAAGGGCGCTCTCCTATGTGGATCCTCAGATGAAACTTCAGGTCGTATTCCGCACCAAATGATTCGCCACACTGAATCACACACTTTATATGTCGCTCTCCAATATGAATTAAAACACGGGTTTTCATATTAGTCTATTTATATGAGCAGTATTTACGAAAGGGGAGTTGATGGACCTTCATCTTTCTCACAATCTCTGCAAATAAATAAATATATATTAGTCTGGATTTATGGATGGATATTAGAGTTTTAAGTGCAATAACATGTTAATAATTCAAAAATTCTATACAATTATGGTTTAACTTTAAATGCAAAAGATTTAATACCAATATATAATGTACCAATATATAATGTATGATGTATCTTGCACGATTGAGTTCTCAAAACTTCTGCAAAAAAAAAAAAAAAAAAAAAAATTATTCCGGATTTATTGATGGATAGTAGAGTTTTAAGTGCAATAACATGTAAATAATTCAAAAATTGAATAGCATTATCACATAACGTTAGATACAAAATATTTAAAACCAATAAATCAGATTTAATAGGAAATTCATAACAATACAAATTAGTGATCACAAAAATAAATTGAAAAAAAAATGGTTCTTTTAAATATAACATGTTAGTTATAAGATTTCCAATAGTGGAATACAAGTTATTTCGTCCACATACATTATAGCTTAGAAACATAAAAAATCATTTCACAGTGCAAAAACATTATACTATGATGCCAGTTATAACTCAAATCATGTCAAAACACAAATGGCAACGTAGGATAATAATTTCAAAAATTTGGTTTCGTATTTGTTTTATTATTTGAAATTCTCTTTCTAATGCAGCTGGCAAACACAGACATGGACGTCTTAGATGCTTTAAGGCAAGTGCTGCACAGATGTTATTCACTTTGCATTACCCAGGGGCGCCTGTCACTTGAAGATAAGCCACGGAGTAACAACGTCCCCGCAACGCTCTACGATCTTATTAGGACCGGGACCTACTTTTAAAGTGGATTCCGAACCACTACAAACAACCATGGCACCGCCGGGACTCGAACCCGAAACCTGTGGTACCGAGCGCCAGAGCGCTAGCCACTCGGCCATTCAGGCCCTCGTATCAAAATATTAGAACAAATATTCGAATAGTTCATTAATTCCACAACAAGGTTGGAATTTATGCCCTCCTTGATTACTTTCCTCCATGTCTGCGACCTGATGGCAATTGGCTAACTCTTTGGCTTCTGATTCGAATCCTAGCTGTGACGTGGATCTTTGTTAATGGTTCGAATCCACGTTAAAGTGTAAAAAGCGGTCTAATTATCCTGAGGTGTGCAAAAAATGAACGTAAGGCGAGAAACGAAATCCTCCATGTCTTTTTATATGCATATTAGAAAAAGTTTACTAGAAAAAGCTTTGGAATCAATAGAAAACAATTACGGACATTATCCAGTATGAGTGTCCATTCGCTTATTCAAAGCATTATTTTTGGGGAAAATCTTATCTATATACCTATCGGCAAACACAAAATCAGTTTTCCTTCGTTGCTGTTCTGCCGGATTAGGGTGGACTGATGACCAAATTTGTGGTGCTCTGGCATTCGGTACCATAGGCTTCAGGATTCGAATCTTGTCGACGGCATGGATGTTTGTGATGTTTCGGAATCCACATAAAACTGTAGGTCCCGGTCTAATTAACCCAAAGTGTGCAAAAAATGAGCGACAAACCAAGGCCGATTAGCAGACAGAAGTACAAAATAAAACTGCGCCGCCTATCGACGGAAACAGAAATGAATTCTTTATACTCCCTACCGATATAATTCTCAATTCTATAATAAATTATTTTCCAAAAACGTACTATGTATAAAGGAATTAAAGTTTTGCAGAAATAGTTACAGTAATATCAGTATCAAGTATACATATAAGGGAATGCAATAATATTTTTAATAAACACAATATGTAGCATACCGCCTCAAAAAGAAGAACGTTTTTGTTTTATTGAAGGAATGCAGACAGAAAGCGTTTACTTTTAGGTCCATCTTATGTTTTAGACTCTTCCAGTTCCGATCTTAATAGCCGTTCGAAGATGTGAATTATTCACAATCAATTTCGTTTTGCTCGTGCATTTCGAGGCGAAACAAGAGTTTGCTTCGAGTAACCTCGCACTGCGATTTCTTACAAGTTATGCCTTTTAAACGAATTTTCTTGCACTTCGACCCTGAATGGTATTCGAGACAATCAAATAATTGAATTTCTTTGACATATTTTAAATTCCCATCTGCGTTAGAATAGGTAAATTGTTTAGCCCAGAAAATGGGTTGTGAATGGATGCAGTTATTTTTGTCATAAAATATTAAGAATTAGAATGAGTTGTTCTCAGTACAAATGTATTAAATCGGCAAAAGTTATTCTTTTGTCATTGCCGCAAACCCCATAGTGAGCTATAGCCGTCTACCTACTGGCAGATGTCGAGGCAGAAGATACGGGGTAAAGTTATCAGCCCTACGCCCAATGCTCTACAGTCATATTAGACCGGTAATTAGAAGTGGATTCCGGACCATTACAAACATTCATAGCACTATCAGGATTCAACCCCCAAACAAATTCTGAATTTCGAGTCATAAATTTTGTCACAAAACACATAATATTTTTTTAAATGGTAGGTATAGCGCATGACGCTAGTGAGAATCAGCCTCAGGCATTCTCTGCAAGCTAACAGGAGCATACTAATTCTGTAAGAAAGCAAGAATAGAATATGTAAATGAAGGGTACAGTATAAAACTTTTCAATTTTTAAAAACTACTCAATTCACATTAATTAATCAGATGCTGCTTATTTTATTAGTCTTATTCTAAGCGTGAAATCTATGAAACGAACCACAGAAGATCATCGGCTGAAGACTAAGTGGAAAAAAACCTGAAAAGATTCTTCGAGCAAGTGCAGAAAAGCACAAATGCGGAAATAATCACGAGATAATCTCTTTTCCGAAAAGTGTAAATTGAAAGAGTAAAGATGATGTGGGC
This sequence comes from Caerostris extrusa, assembly GCA_021605095.1. NCBI lineage: Eukaryota > Metazoa > Arthropoda > Arachnida > Araneae > Araneidae > Caerostris > Caerostris extrusa. The sequence continues at coordinate 25,693 of BPLR01009510.1, read as the reverse complement.
AACGGAAATGAAAGAGATTGATTATGAAAGGAATCCGAATAAAGTTTGGAATTTCGAAGTTAATTGTCATTTAAATTCATTTCTTGTAGGAACTCTGTTTACGTTTTCTGTGGCTTAACATCATTTGTTTAAAAACTCCGTTAACTTTCCGAGCTCAATACCAATTCGCGGGTGAAATTATACGAAATAATATTAGAGATTTCGCATAGAGACTTTTGAATCTAATTCCAAATGTTTTAACTATCGCAAATTGTTTTCGGTTTTATGAAGCATCTGCCTTAAATGAGATGCAGATGCGCATTTCATTTAATTCGGAAAACTTTAAATATTTCACTAATACGATTTATAATGAGAACTCAAGAAGAATTTTTCCAAAAATTTAAAAGCAACTAAGTACTCAAACAAGATTACAAAACAAAAGTTTTATTAGGTCAATATTACATTCAATTCATTCGTCGTTCCGAATCTTTTCTGCATAGATTGCATATGTTTATCTATTTTAAAATGGCACCTCAGAAGTTCATCTCGAGAGAAGACTTTGCCGCCCATAAATTATGGCAAAGGAAAGAAACTTCGGTGTTCTTTTCCTCCACGAAATTTTGCACTCTAAGTAAAATAGGATTTCCGTGAAAATGCTTTGAGACAAATAGGAGACTTGCAGAGTGGTTCTTAAGTATGAGTCTTCTTGTGCCCATTTAATGCATCTTTGCGAGAAAATCTTTTTACATAAAGAGCATTGAAAAGGGCGCTCTCCGGTATGGGTCTTCACATGACGCTGCAGGGTAACGTTCCGAGTAAACGTTTTGCCACACAGAAACGGGCACTTGAAAGGTCGTTCTCCAGTGTGAGTTAAAACATGCCTTTTCACGTCAGCAACATGTGATGAGTAGTATTCACAATAGGGACATTGATGTATCAACACATTACCTTCATATCTGCTAACAATATCTGCAAAAGAAAATAAGAATTAGCTTGCTTTCATTGATGGACTTAACTTAAGTTTAACTCAAACAATTCCAGATGATATATATATAAAATAAAAAATTAACTCAAAAAGAGTAACTATAAATAACTATATATTCATATATAACTGTATAAAGTAACTATATATTATTTAAAAATAACTACACAGATTTAATAGATACTGTGAAATTTTTATATTATGTTTACATGAAAAAAATAACTATTAAATTTTTTTGTCTTAAAAATTTTAAACCTTGTAATTTTGTTCGGCAAAAAAAATTAATAGCAATTTATGCATCTCATACGAATAAAATGTCATTTAATAAATTTGAAACAATTCTTTCAATTATAGAGAAAGTTATATTTCTATTACTAATTTGTCAAATGCAAAACTTCACAGAACTATTATTCCCTAAATTATCATCCGAATTTTCACCAATTCATTTATATATATTTTAAGAAAATTGAATAAAAAATTGTAAACTTCAGATTATATTAAATTGAAAAAAAGCATTATCATAATAAATAGTACACAATAAAAATTTAATGACCATAATAATAACATTTAATTTAATGAATAGAATTACGTATTTTGCGTAAAAGTACTTATTCATAATTTTATAGTAAGTAAAATTAACTACAAAATAATTATTAGAACACTGCAATAATAACTATAACCCATACTGAAAGCCATAGATGAGCGTGCAATATTTAATGAAAATATTTGATTTAAATTTCCAAGAATTTCAACATGAGCTGTTAAAACAGTTCACAGCAATTATGCGAGATGCTAGAGGGTCAATTTTCTAAGTGGATATTTTTGAATCTTGCAAGCTTATAAAGGATTTTATATTCTATGGCTTTTGGAAGCATTTTAAATATACTAATTAAGCTTTGGCCACTTCTTTGTAATTAGTTGCATTATGATAGTATTTATTCAATTACATTAATAATTGAAAAAAAAATTAGATTACAAGGTAGAGAAAAAAATTTACTAGAAACAAAAGCTTTTATTAAAAAAATATTAAAATCGATTGAACTCATCATCAATCATCTTTTGCTAAGATCACACGTTGTTGATTTGTTTTCATATGGCACCTCAAAAGTTCATATCGAGAGAAGAATTTGCCATATAAAATATGGCAAAGAAAGAAGGTGACCATTTTTTCTAAGAAATTTTCATGCTATTTCGAGTGAGAATTCCGTAAAAATGCTTTGCGACAAAAAAAGGAGACTTGCAAAGTTGTTCCCAAATATGAGTCCTCATGTGCTCATAGCACATCTTTGCGAGAAAATCTTTTTTTTTGCACGAAGAGCATAGAAAAGTACGCTCTCCGGTATGGGTCTTCACATGACGTTGTAGGGCACCATTCTGACTAACGCTTTCCACACTGAAAAGGACACTTGAAATGTCGCTCTCCTCTGTGAGTCATCCGATTAAACATGCTTTTTCACGTCACCAAGATTTGATGAGTGGTATTCGCAAAAGGGACACTGATGCATCTTCACATTGATTTCAAGTCTGCCATTAATCTCTGCAAAAGAAAATAAGAATTAGCCTGCACTTATTGATGGATGCTAGAATTTAAATCAAACAATTCAAATTCATTAAAAATGCATATATATATATATATATATATATATATATATATATATATATATATATATATACACATAATGTTAAAGTCAATAAACCATTATATTCATAAATTGTATTACTAAATATTTGTGAAATCTTTTATACACAATAGATTATATGAGTAACAAGAAAATCAAATCAAGATATCAAAAAGTAATATATAAATAAGGACGCAGGTATATGAATTCATAAAGAAAAAAAAAAAGTCAAGAACTGTATACATCTCATTATTTCAAATTACAAACAGACACATCATAGTAAATTGTACACATATAAAATTTAATTTCTATAATAACATTTAATTAACGGAATAACGTATTCTGCATAAAGTATGTATTCATAAGGGAATAATAAGTAAAAGAAAATTATTTCAACATTACAATAATAAAAAAAAACACTTGAAAGACATTCATTAGAGAGCAATATTTGATGAAAATATTTCTTAAAAATTAATTATATTCAGATAATCTTTTAAGACAGTCCAGGTGATCTGCTGACGGGTCAACTTTCTTTAAGTGCGGATATTTTGAATCTAGTAGTGGAGTAGCTGATATCGAGCTGCGTTTGAAATACCCGATATCCTCTTACTTCATTAAAATTTCCAACCACCCAGCCATTTTTTGAACAATTATTATTTTACAAATCCATTACCAACAGCAACATAGGTAAACGGGTTCGCAAGGTAGATACAGAAATTCTCAATGCTTCACTCCCACGTTTGTTTCTGAAAGAGAGAATCCACTGTTTTAATAATCGTGTAACAATAAAGTTATTCATTAATTTGATTATTCAAATTTTGTTATGTAGAATAATTCATATATAACATGAAACTTGAGATGACATATACATAAAAATCACAGAAATTAAAGAAAATAAAAGGATACACATGTCGTTTGAAATGAGAATTCCATGAAATCACTTTAGAACAGTTGTGACATTTATAAGGTCGTTTCCCAATATGAGTCTTCGTGTGATCTGTCAATCTTCACTTTTCAGAAAGACTTTTCTCGCAAGAACATTGAAAAGGGCGCTCTCCAATATGAATTGAAACATGGGTTTTGACACATTAGTCTATTTGTATAAGTATTCACGAGTTGATGCTTCTTGCACGCAGTTCTTCCCACAATCCCTGCAAATAAATAAATAAAAATCATTTTGGATTTATGGATGGATATCAGAGTTTTGAATGCAATTACAAAATGATTTAATATAAATATAATTGTCAAAGCTTAAATAGCTTTAGCATTAGATTAACTTTAGATGCAAAAGATTTAAAATCAATAATTTGTGGAGATTTTTTAAGAAATTCATAAAATTAAAAATTTAATAAAGATAGAAATAAAATTAAAAAAAAAATATTTGTTATGAATATAACGTGTTAGTTAACAGATTGTCAATACTGGAATTGAAGTTATTTCATCCACATGTATTCAAAACCTTTGATAGGCTCATTTTAACTTGGAAATATAAAATTCATTTCAGAGAGCAAAAATTTCAATATGTTGTCAATTAAACCCCCCCCTTATGTAAAAAAAAAAAAAAAAAAAAAAAAAAATGGCAGCGTTGGATATTAATTTTTAAAAATTTGATTTCTTACATGTTTTATTATTTGAAGTTTGCCGACAAAAAATAAATAAAATATTCGCGTAAGTTAAATGACAGTTCATTAATTCCAACAACAAAGTGCGCAACAATTAACACAACAAAGTCACTTTCAAATGCAAAACCCTCCTTGATTACTTTCCATCATGTATTTTTATGTGCATATTTATAGAAAGCCCACGAGAAAAGCTTTTGAATGAATAAAAACAATTACGGACGTTCTCCAGTATGAGTCTCCGTTTACTTATTCAAAGCATTATCTTTAGAGGAAAATCTTTCATACAAACAGCACATTGAATGCACTCGCTCTCCAGTGGGCGTGTCTTCAGTTGAACCTTTCACTGAATCTTCTGAGTAAATGATCCACCACACGTAAAAGGACAAAGATCTGCAATGTTAGGATTCAGAATTGGTGACTTAACCTGGACGGGAATCCGAGAAGGTCTCCAATGGGAGTTAAAACATTCTTTTTTAACACTACACTACGTTTTGATGAGTGCTATTCGTAAATTGTAGACTCGAACTATTTCCTCGGGTAAAGAAGAAATATTCAGTCTGAAGACTGATATTCAGTCCAAAACGATTGCTGCATTCCAAATTTCTGCAGTGAAAACACATTTAAAACACGTCGAATATTAATCCTACATCTTATCTTACAATAATTCTCTAGTAGATGATTCATGGTAATCTTTTTTGACACTATGAGCTGAAGTAATCGCCGAAATTTAACACAAATACCTCTACAAAATTCTTCTTTTTTAGACAGATTTCAATCAATGATCTTCCAGCACCGTTTAATTCTTTTAGAGGGAATCACCCCGAATTCGAGAAAGACTGGACTTTGCATCGGAGCCTCTCCGACCATCGTCCTCCAGATGGGAGATGGGCAGCACTCAAGTTTGCCAGGAACGGAATTCCATTCATTGGCAATGCCCGAGACCTTGACTCAAATTCCGTTCATTACGAAAATTGAAAATTATTCTTAATCCAATTGGTAGCTTGTCATCGGTTACAGAGAATGAGACACTCGGCAATGTGTCCGAAGTATCGTAACTTCCCATAATAGATTCCATTGATTTGATTGTCTTCGGGATATATTTCCTTATCCACATTCATTTTTGAACTATCCCAAATAATCCTAACTATTATGATATTTCAGTACTGAATTCAGCTTTCTTCTCAGTTTGATTCATCTGTTTAAAATAACCGTATTCAAATGACTGCTGCGACAACCTAGTTGTATCTTAATTAAATAGTTCTATTTAAGCTTTTTATAAAATTCCTTTCATAATCCTACTATTACCCAACTTAAGTATATTTACTATTATACTACTACCTAATTTCCCTTTTTTATAAAATTCGTTTCTCGTCCTAAACTTCCAAACTTATTTATTGAACTATTGTATTATTCTTAAATGAAGATTTTTTCCAAGACAGAATAAAAGAGATTATTAAGTATCGAAAAAAAAAGCTGCTATATCAAGTCTAGACAGAATAATTTACCCTTGTTGTTAATTAAAGGATAATTATTAGCTGGCTTTCTTTTAATTAAAAACAGAAAAATAAATTATAGTTTAAAAACACTAAAAACCCCCTTTTTAGAGTTAATCAAACTAAAAAGTAAAAAATAATTGTTAACATAAGAATAAAATGACTGACGAGAAAATGAATGTCACTGTTCTAAAAGCGTGCGTGGTGTGCTTTGTATGACATTTTTAAACTAACTCCGCATTTCGGAATGGAACTAGTGAAAATTGTAACGATTGATATCGTGCACCCCGCGCTTTTAGAAGAGTGACATTAATTTTCTCGTATGTAATTTTATTCTTATTTTAACAATTGTTTTTTACTTTTTAATTTGATTAACTCTAAAAGTGTGTTTTTAACCTATAATATTTAAATGAGGTCCCGGTATGGAGGACTGTTACAATAATTTAGCTGTGTGTAAACAAAGGCCAAATGCGAATAGGTCGAGCCAGCCAGATTCGAACAGGAAATCTCTTGATCCGCAGTCAGGCGCTTTATCCGTTGTGCCACTGTCCCACGTAGGTTTGAATGTATTTACTGAATATTTTCCTTCTACATGGGTTAAATTGCTCTTCATATGTTAAAATAAAATCACTCATCCTGGCGATCCTAATCATGATGAGATAATAAACTTATCAAAATATTTTAGTGTCATCGGTCCTTGATAAGTCTACAACGCTCAAATTGAACTGATCGCTTAAAGTAGGGCAAAAATCGAGCCCAATGAGTCAGTTGCAAACAAACATACAGGTGAAACTATTAAAAGCGTATTAATGATCCTGAACTGTACAAGCACTTAGAGATGCATCCTCCGAGCTTGGATAAAATAGGACAGAATCTCAATTTAAGAAGCTTAACTATTAAGAAATAAATTGTTTTTATGGTTCGGTTTACGGAAAAACTTTAAAAACAAGACTATTCTATGCGAAATAACGAAACTTTTAACATTTACCATTTAAATAAATTTTCCTCGCTCATTTGTAAAATTTAAATGAAAAAGTTTAATGAAACACACATAGTAACAAAAAAAAAAATATTTAAGATATCTTATTACTAATTCTCAAACTTGAAAATAAATGTTTGTTATCCAAAAAAAAATCAGAATAATTCGACATTAAAATTGATTTCGATTCTTAAACTAGAAAGAAAACATTATTTGAATATCAACTTCATTAAAGATGAAATGCAATTTTTAATATTGGCTGCGTCAGAATGACAATTGCATAAGGTAATGTGTTTGAAAAATATTTGGGATTTCGAATTTAAAATTTAATTGAAATGAACAATGTGAAAAGATATAGAAAACTGAAAGTTACAAATGCACAGCAAAAGTCAGTCAGTTCATGACCTTTTCATTACATTAGGTTACAAGTTGCTTAGGAAATTGATTATATTAGGGTTTGGGTTGTCTAGCTAGTTGGTCTGTCGCTCTACGGTCCTTTTTTGCACTCTTTGACCTAATTAGACCGGAATTACAGTTTACCGTGGATTCCGAACCACTCACAAACATCCATCCAGGATTTGAGCCAAAAAGCTCTAGCCAATTAGCCAACATGCCGCTGATTATAACAGAGATACTAGCGTGGACGATAACATTAACGTCTTCTCTTAGAAGATGTTAGACGACGCAGACTGTCACTTGGGCGGGCACTTCACAACTAGGACACAGGTTATGTCGAAACATATTAGAAATGCAAAGAAATTTCTTTATTTTATGTATAATTATGCGTCAAAATAAAAATTGTCAACTATAGTCTCACCATTTTTAAACGCAGGATATCCTCTCCGATAAGCCTCATGTCCTGACACTTCAGATTCGAAAGTAAAGATACTATAGGAAAAGATTCATTAACTTTCTTCGAGATTTGTTTAGATAATTATTGGGCTTAAAATCTAAAAGACACCGTTAAAATAATTTAAAAATACAATGCGTTTACTTTCCAAAACATCCACATCTAACCTGAATAAGAATATACATTCATGAATGGGCGTCGCAACGCAATTTCTATTGGGCAGCGTGATTTAAAGTTACGGATTAAACGTCGATTTAAATTGCAGAATAAATTTGAAACACTTTGATTCTCAAAAACAAAAAAGGCATACGTATCGACAAACATAAAATCAACTTTCCTTCTTTGCTGCTCTGCCAGATTAGCAGAAGTGCAAACAAAACTGCGCCACCTATCGAAGGAAAGAGAAACGAATTCTTAACACTTCCAGCTGGCAGGAATCTCGAACCCATAATTATGAATTATTTTCAAAATAAAGCAATGCATAAATCTAAATGAAAGTTTTACAGTAATAGTTACATACGTGAGGGTTCTTTAAGATTGGCGCAGGGTTTTGATGAGACTTAGCCCATGTCAGTTATTTCAAGTTTAGCACTTCGTCAGCAAAATGGATGAGTCCTGGTTTTGGTTTGTCGCTCTACTGTCATCTTATGCACACGTAGGTCTAATTAGACTTGTACCTACAGTTAAATGGGGATTCCGAAGCACTCACAAACATCTACGCCAGCGAATGAAATCTAAATGAAAGTTTTACAATAATAGTTACATATACAACAGTAGCAAATTATTTAATTTTTTTTACGAAGCATCTGCCTTAAATTAGATGCAAATTCGCATTTGATTTTGAAAAAAAAAAAGGAAATATTTCATTAATAGCATTCATAATAAGAAATCAAAACGCTTTTTCAAAGCCTTGAATTTCGTAATGAATCGTTTTATTTCAAACTTACTTAAGTTGAAATAAAGCGACTAATTATATAAAAATACAAATAAGATAAAAAATTTTGATGCTGTTCTGAAAACTGATAGTTATTTTCAACCAAGGACACTAACAGAGTGTTTTTGATTCAAGATATAAATCAGTGAATCCGGGAAAATTAATGGATAGTAATTCTTTTGTAATTGATAGAAGAGTATTACAATTTTTAATAATTGAAATATTTTTTGATTGAAAAGTTTTAGAAAGCTTACCTAGTACGTATGTGTCGAAGGCAATCTGCAATTTAACAAGATTTCTACAAAATCTGGCGAATGCATAGTAACATTCATTGCTAGATCTTCTGGTGTATAACGAAATTTTTCCGAGGAAATGCAATTTTCCAACAACAGTAGCATCTAGAAACACGTTATCACATTGTGAAACTGTCTCGCTATTCACAATATTAACGCACTTGTATCCTTTCTTGCAATTTAACATATTTATTTGAGAGAGATGCAGTTTGCTCTTCTTTAGGTTTTTCTTCAACAGTTCAGTTTTTTACTTCCACACGTCATAGATTAATTTAAACAGTTCAATTCTCAGATAAAATTGAAGGACTACGGTCACAACACTTTAACTCACAAAGCATTAAATAACTGCCTATCGAGAAGCAAAGAATCAAGATGACTGCTTTCGTGCACGGACGCTTCTTCACCAGATTCACGGAGAACAGTAGCAAAACAAAAATGCGCCACCCATTGTCGGAAAAATTCAACCTTGAGAACCGACTCTGTCGCAAAGACATTCGAACTACTCAGTGCTTTAATTGTAACAGGTTTCACCATGGGAGTAATAATCGCGGCTCAAAAATTAGATGTCTCAAGTGCGGAGGCCCCCACTTCATCAAAAATGCCATTTACTGGTTTAAATGAATCCTCCACCTGCATCAAGTGTGGCAAATAAGGTCACCTGGCCTCAAGGAGATACTGTTCCACGTTTACCACGACTTCACGCAAGCCTTCCACTGGTACTGTTTACCACCTAAAAGACCCTTCTAAAGAGGATTTAAACTCCTTAGACGAGATCCTATTCATTGTAAAGGAATTTTCTTTACTATTTCAATCTTTAGGAGGAATAGATTCCATATTCGAACCTCTACAAAGCTGCAGCAATCAAGCACAAAAAAATGAAAGTATTTTTCACCCTTGTAAATATCTCAGCTGAATAGTTTACTTTCGCCAAAGAATCCAAGACTTTAAGCTCCTCCCTTTTCGTTCGTAGCCAGTAGTTCTAACTCCATCCATTGTAGAAGGTATCCTGCTCTATAAATAGCCATGCATCTTTACCTTCCATGCTGTCATACTTGCAAGACAGAAGTTTAAGGCCCCTAAGGGCTCATTACGCCAAGAGACATTCAAACTGATAAGCCAATCGCCACGACAGTCCGCCGACTCAACACCCCCGATTTGCTACTCCATCGCACATCATGGAGCATCCACCCTGGGCACCCTACACCATGGGGCTGGCTGTGCCTATGACTAAGAAGAAGGCTTTCAAAACTTGCAGACAAACAATTAGACGACCTAAAGTTCTTATTAGCTTGCCGGAGCAACAGACTATCACACACGAATTCAATTCGTGCTTTGATTTAAAATCTTTCTTATCCAACATTTTAAACAGTTGTCAGAAATATCACAAAATCTCTCATCAGCAAACCCTCCCTACACAGTGGAATACTGCTACACCACACCCCATAACTGTACCTAGATATGGAATAATAATGCAGTTTGGGAATAATGTGGGAAAAGTTTGATTGGGCTCTGGGACACCCTGCAGTCATATGAAACAGGGGCCATCGGCTAAAGTAGATTCCGAAACACTAGCAAAATCCACGGTACCGACAGGACTTGAATCCGAAACGTGTGGCTTAGAGCGATAGTCACTTGGCCATCAGGCCCTTATGTGATAGACATGTCTTCAAAACTGCTACCAACATCTACAAGACAAAAGTTGAGGTTGATTAATTATTCATTTACAGAAATTAAACCAGTAAGTCAGAGTTTTACATGCTATACATGCCAAGTGCCCCAATATTTTTAACTGACTATGTATTACATATTCTATGTCTTTCGGTCATAATGCGATATATCGTCTTTTAGATTTAGGTCATTTTAATTAAATATAATATTATGTTTTTATATAGAATTAATTAGATGCTTCTCTTTTACATTATTTTATAAATAAAACCCTTTTCCTTACTTAAGACGATAACCTTTTTATTACTTTAATAATATAAAAGTTAAATAGGATGCAACATAACAGGTGAATTATATCGCGTGCTTTTAACCTACACTTTAAATATGCAATTTATCATAAGCGGTGAAGTTTTTCATCGTTTCATTCGACTCCTTTTTGCATTTTTTGTGATGTTACCCTTTCATAGATTTATATCTGTGTTCGGATCAATTGCTATAATTTGTTTTTATTGCTCACAGAACTAAAAAGAAAGATAAAAAAACCGAAATCTGCTCGGCAAATTTCAACTTATCATGTGTGAACATTAGAGAACGGATGAATAAACTCCGAATATGCCAATGTTTAATAATGCCCGAGATATAGGAAGCGATTGATTGAAATACTACAATAATGGCCAAATTCAAACAGCCACATGAATATAGTAATGTTGAATAGATCAAGAACTTCATGAAGAATGTTCAGGAATCTCTAAAAGAATGTACAAAATTAAGAAATGTCGTCGTAAATGAAGAATAAGGTATTCCAAATTCTAGAAGAAACGTTATCACAGACAATACCCAAAAGAATATATCAAAGTTTAAAAAATCTAGTCATAAATGAAGAATTCCAAATACAATAAGAAGCACTATACAAAAATGCCAAAAGTGATAAATGTGAAACTTCAAAATGGAATTGATAAATGCACTACGAGTACTTATAGCTATTGGATATACAAATGTTTAAAATCACAACCCAAAACGCGAAAAGTGCTTCAAACCCACACTACAAAACATTTCAACAAAAGCCAAATTCACCAGAAAATTCCTTAAGACTAAAGTTATGCATGAAGCACTTCAAGAGTTAAAAGGCCCAAAGTACCATTTTCCGCCAATATTTGAAATGGAGTTTTATTTGCTTGGCACTCATTTTCGGATAACGTCACGGACCCCTAACCAGGACAACATCATGTTCATGCATGATAAAAAATTGTCCATGATGAAACATATTAGTTCTGGTAATGCTAATAGTGTGGCAATTCATTCATTGCAATGTGAGATACTTACCTTCCTCATCGTTACGACTTGAGAACCATAAAACATATCTTCGGAGAAAATAGATTTTACTAAGTCGCCCACTCTCGTATCTTACATCAGGGTCTGAGTACAACACGTATTTTTAATTAATAAAAAGTTTCATTTTTTTAAATTTATGTAAATGAAATTTTTGAAATATGGCTCATATATATATATACAATTTTGTAAATTAATCTGAAATCAAGTGGGAACCACGGAACCAAAACATAACGACTTGATCAATTAAAAATATGAACTACAAATACCATTTCGTGATAAATCTTCAATAACAACGTTGATCCTTAAAATGCAAAGATCAAAATTTTTATTGAAGATTTATTTTGCAAAGATTGATGTATATAAATTCAGAAATAATATTTAATGTAATAAACTCATGCTTGTGAAAATTGCAACACCATGAAGAAATCGTCATAATTGAATGAAATTTAATACACAGTTGAGTGGTAGTGGTACAAATAAATGATTAAATGTTCAAAGCAAACATACAATAACAAGAGATCGGAATCAGTATTTTGTGTAGCCACCACGTGCCGCAATAAGTGCTGCTACACGACGTGGCATGGAGTCAAACAAATTTTGAATGTTTGCCTGAGGAAGAGCATTCCATATTGTTTGTATGCGCACCCAAAGTTCGTCTGCAGAAGCAACAGGACGAGGATCACGAGCGAGACGCCGACCAACGAAATCCCACACATTTTCAATCGGCGACATATCCGGGGAATACGCAGGCCAAGGAAGAAGCTGTAACTGCCGCGTTGCAAAGAAGGATTGAACAGTCCTAGCGATATGAGGGCAGGCATTGTCCTGTTGAAATACAGCGCCTGGCAAGCTTTGAAGGAAGGGAACAGCTTGGGGCTGTAGAACTTCACTGATGTACCGGTTGCTGTTCAGATTGCCCACAATTCTTAGCAATTGAGATCGTCCATGATATGCTATGTCACCCCAGACCATAACTCCAGGTGTTCGTCCACTGTGACATTCCATAATGCACTCCGGAAGGTGGCGTTCACCGGCATAGCGTCTGACACGAATGCGGCCATCATGGTACCACAAATTAAAAGCGGGATTCGTCAGAAAAACACGACATGCTGCCAATCAGCACGCCAGTCTCTATGCTGAGCGGCCATTGTAGCCGCAGGCGGCGATGGTTTAGCGTGAGAGGATCCTGTATAAAGGAGTCCTTGCACGCAGTCCACGCTGCAGCAGACGTCTACGAATTGATGAAGCACACAATGAAACACCTGTAGCTATTGACCACTGTGCTGCCAATTGTCTAGAGGAGCTGTACGGTCCGTCAGCGCCATGCGGACCAGGTGTCTATCATCGCGAGCTGACGTCACATTTCGGGGTCCACTCCCGGATTTCCGAGTTGTCCGTCCACTGCTTCCAAAGACTCATCACTGTGCTGCTGTTACGCTGCACACGAGCGGCTACTGCACGATAAGACAATCCAGCTTCATGAAGGCCGATGATTCTCCCCCGTTCAAACTCTGTAAGTTGTTCAAAATCTAGCTAACGTTTACCACTAGCAGATAAACACCGATAACCATACACGCCTCGCTACAGCCGTCTATTTATTCGGATCCATCCGCCGTTCAGAGGCGCTGCTCAGCATACGCATGCGCTACGGATTTGAAATTCTAATCATTTGCATATCATGCGTTAATTTGCATTTCCTGAAAATTTCAGCTCACTCGCGTAAGTCCTTCATGGTTTTGCAATTTTCACAAATATGAGTTTAGTTCAATGGAATTTCAATATTTTTAATTATGCTAATTATTTACCCAGTTATTTCATTGGCAATTAAATATAAATACCCACTTTGCAACTGAAGAAGAAAAAAATTCCTCTTTCAAGAGTGCGGTAACTAACACAAAAAAATAAATAAAATAAAAATGTATGCATATAATTCAATGTCGTCCAATCTACTAGTTCTAGGGTTCGTGATTCGAAATTATTCTTTATGCATGTTGTTGTGTCATTTGTGATTACTCAAATTTGGTATGCTGTCGCTAAAAGTTTTATTCATATTCAATTACAATAAAAATTGAACAAACTAAAATTAGTAAGTATCCAAACAAAATTATTAAAAAAAATGTTATTTAGCAAATACAATTGACTCATCGTTCGGAATCTTTTCTGCAAAGATTACACGTCATTTATCTATTTTTAAAATGGCTCCTCAAGAGTTCATATCGAGAGAAGGCTTTGCTGACCATGAAATATGGTAAAGAAAAGAAACCTCGAAGTCCTTTTCCTCCATGAAATTTCGCATGCTATTTTAAGTGAGAGTTCAGTGAAAATGCTTTGGGACAAATAGGAGACTTGCAGAGCGTATCTCAAGTATGAGTCCACATTGGCTCATTTAATCTATCCTTACGAGAAAATCTTTTTCACACAAAGAACAAAAGGGCGCTCTCCGGTATGGGTCTACAGATGACGCTGCAGGGCACCGTTCTCCCTAAACGCTTTGCCACACTGAAACGGGCACTTGAAAGGACGCTCTCCGGTGTGAGTTAAGACATGCCGTTTCACATTGCTAAGTATACATGAGTGGTATTCGCAAAGGGACATTGATGCATCTTTAAACTGCCTTCATATCTGCAAAAGAAAATAAGAATTAGCCTGCATTTATTGATAGATATCAGAGTTTAACTCAAAAATGTAAGATTATTATGTATGTGTGTATATATATATATATATATATATTATGTATGTATATATTATTATGTATGTATGTATATATACACATACATAATAATCTTACATTTTTTTGAGTTAAACTCTGATATCTATCAATAAATGCAGGCTAATTCTTTATTCTTATTTTCTTTTTTGCAGATGTTGTTAGCAGATATGAAGGTAGTTTAAAAGATGCATCAATGTCCCTTTTATATATATATATATATATAAAAGGGACATTATAAATATATATTATATTTATATATAAAAATTAAACAGTAACTACTAAATTTTCTTTATCTTCAATGTTACTTTGCGTCGCGAATGTCTGACAAACACGTAAGAGTTTTCGTGCATCTTTTAGTCTGTTGTTTCCCTTTCCAACAATCGGTGGGCGAAGTATGTCTTAATTTTAATTCTTGCATTTCTTTTATTTTTACTTATATTTCGGATAAAAAAATTATTAGCAGTTTGTGCATCTACACTCATGTCCATAAATTAAGGATAATTGAGAATCACACAGAAATTGAACTCTAAAATAAAAATTTCACCTGCAGAATTATCACACACATCTTGAAGAAGAATATGCAAATTACAGGAAACCACCAGATGGCGCGGATAGTACGCCACAATGACGAGAGTGTAAGAGAGGAGTATATAAGGAATGGTGGCAAAGAAGTAAAATTGTTCACAAGCGCTTTAAAAGCCTTTCAGTGCAATAACCGCATAGTTATGGCACCAAGGAAGCATTTGGATGATTTTTTACGTGGTAAAATTATCGGACGACTGGAATGTGGACGTACCCAGCTGGAAGTATCCGAGGAACTTGGAATCGCCCAGAGTGTCATCTCCAGGCTTTGGCAACGATTCCAAGATGATGGTAATGTGAGTAGATGTTACAGCACAGGTCGCCCCCCGAGTTACAACGCCGAATGAGGTCCGGTATTTAGCAGTTACTGCCAAAAGAAACAGACGGAGCACAGCATCAGACCTGTCTTGTCAGCTCTCTTCAGCTACCGGTACGACAGTTTGAAGGCAGACCGTGTACAGAAGCTTAGGCACATTGGACTATATGCTCGTAGGCCTGTTAGATGTGTTCCACTTACCGCAACTCACTGTCGCCTGCGATTAACCTGGAGTAGAGAGCATGCATTGTGGACACATCAACAGTGGTCTGGTGTGATGTTTTCCGACGAGTCCAGGTTTAGTTTGCAGTCGGATTCTCGCCGGACTTTCATATCGAGAGCGCCAGGTACCCGTTACCACCAAGAGAACACCATTGAACGACACCGTTACGGTGGTGCAGGATGGCTCGTTTGGCGAGGAATTATTCTTGGTTCCAGAACTGACCTGCATGTTCAGAGTGTAACGATGACAGGCCACAGCTATCGGGATGTCATTCTGGAACAACATGTACGTTTGTTTCGGGGCGTCATGTGTGTTGAATTTCTGTTTATGGATGACAACGCCCGTCCTCACCGTGCAATCATTGTAGACGAATGCCTTCAATTGGAGGATATCACCCGTATGGATTAGCCAGCATACTCACCGGACTTGAATTCAATAGAGCATGTGTGGATATGCTTGGCCGACGAATTGCAGCCCGTCAACCCCCTCCCACCTGTCAACAGGAACTTCGGAGGTCATTGCTAGATGAGTGGTGTAATATTCCCCAAGATCAGATTGATAATTTGATACTCAGCTTGCCTAGGCGTTGTAAGGCCTGTATTGCATCGTCCGGGAGAAATACTCCATATTAACCATCATACTAACCATGTTATACTGTTTTCTGTAAATAGGTTCTTTTGACATTTGCTCCAGGTAGTAAAAATCGCAATTTTCATTAATTATGTCAAACATATAGCATCTTTTTTTTTGTTCTTTACCTTTTGTTTAATAAATAGACTTTACAAATAAGTCAAATTTGTTTTGCTTCTGTCTCTTTCTTTGCCTGAACTTCATTATCCTTAATTTATGGACATGAGTGTAATACGAATAACATGCCTTTAAATAAACTTGCAAAACAATTTTTGAATTTATGAAAGTTATATTGCAATCACTAATTTGTCAACTGCAGAACTTCACAGAACAATAATTTCGTAAATTATCATCCAAATGTACAATAATTTTGGGAGCATTCTCTAAACCATATTCATGATTAGTTTTCATTTTTGTATATTTGGCCATTTAGCATTGCAATAAAAAACGTGCTTGTTTTTCTATAAAACGTTAGAACATAAAATAAGATAAGAAAAATGAAATTCAAAACTGTCAAAATCACATTATTTCACAAAATCACACACAAAAGAGTCACATTAAAGTAAATTGCATACAATCAAATTTATTATTACAATGATAACATTTAACTTAATAAATGGACTAACGTATTTTGCAAAAAAAGTATATATTCATAAGGAATAATAAGTAAAAAATACGAAATAATTATTTGAGCATAACATGTTTTCAAATGGCACACCCCAAGAGTTCATATCGGGAGAAGGCTTTGCTGTCCATAATATATGGCAAGGGAAAGAAACCTCGGTGTCCTTTTCCACCGTGAAATTTTGCATTTTTTTAAGTCAGAATTCCGTGGATATGCTTTCCGACAATTAGGACACTTGCAGAATGGTTCTCAAGTATGCATCCTCATGTGTCTATTGAGTTCATCTTTACGAGAAAATCTTTTCTCACAAGAAGAGAGCACTGAAAAGGACGCTCTCCGGTATGGGTCTTCACATGACGCAGCAGAGTACCGTTGTCCCTAAATGCTTTTCCACATTGAAACGGACATTTGAAAGGGCGCTCTCCGGTGTGAATTAAAACATGCTTTTCACGTTACAAACATTGGATGAGTCGTATTCGCAAAAGGGACATTGATGTATCGTCCTGTTGCCTTCATATCTCTAACAACATCTGCAAAAGAAAATAAGAATAAAAGAATTATCCTGCAATTATTGATGGATATTAGAATTAACTCAAAAATTCAAACTCATTATAAATGCAAATGCGTATATTTTGACTTAATATAAAAAAAATATTAAATTCAATAAACCATTATATTCAAAAATTGTATTTCTAAATACTCGTGAAAGCTTTTATACACATTAGATTATATGAGTAACGAGAAAATCAAGACATCAAAAAAGAAATGAACGCAGGTATGTAAATTCGTAAAAAGAAAAAAAAAAAATCAAAAAATGTATACATCACATTTTAAATTACAAATAGCCACATAAAAGTAAATTGTACACATACAAAATTTATTTACTATGATAATAACATTTAATTAATGGAATAACGTATTCTGCGTAAAGTAGGTATTCATAAGGGAATAATAATTAAAGAATGTAGTTTCCACACTACCGTAATAAAAATAGCACTTGAAAGACATTCATTAGAGATCAATATCTAAAGAAAATATTTCGTCAAACTAATAATATTCATATAATCTGTTGATACAGTCCAGGCGATCTACTGACGGGTCAACTTTCTTCATGTGTGGATATTTTGAATCTGGTAGTGAAGAAGCTGATTTCGAGCTGCGCTTGAAATACCCGATATCCTCTTATATCACTGAAATTTCCAACCCCCCCCAACCATTTTTTTCAACAAGTATTAATTTACAAATCCATTACCAGTAGCAATACAGGTAAACGGGTTCGCAAGGTAGATGCAGAAATTTTGGATGATACTTCACTTCCACGTTTGTTTCTGAAAGAGAGGATAGGCTGTTGCAATAAAAGTGTGTAAGAAGGTTGTTTGTTAATTTGAATTTTCAGCTTTCTGATATAATCTGGTATACACAATAATTCACAGAAATAGAACATGACACATGAACACATCGAGTTGGCGTATACATAATAAAAGCAGACATAAAAGAATGCATATGTTGTTTAAAATGAGAATTCCATGAAAACACTTAAAGGACAATTATGACATTTATAAGATCGTTTCCCAATATCACTCCTCGTGTTATCAATCAAGATTCGCTTTTTAGAAAAACTTTTCTTGCTCGAAGAACACTGAAAAGGGCGCTCTTCTTTGTGGATCCTCGGATAAATCTTCAGTTCGTATTCCGCACCAAATGCTTCGCCACACTGAATCATACGCTTAAATGGTCGCAATTCCTTATGAATTAAAGCACGGATTTTCACGTTAGTCAATTTGTATGAGCAGTATTCACGAAAGGGGCGTTGATGCATCTTGCACGCACATCTTCTCACAATCTCTGCAAATCAAAAAAATTAGTCCGGATTTATTAATGGATATTAGAGTTTTAAGTGCAATAATATATAAATAATTTAATAAATTATAATTTAACTACATGCAAAAGGTTTAAAAACTATTAATCTTCGAGATACATTTTGAAATTTGTAACAATACCAAATTAATGATCACAAAAATAAAGTCCTCCTCTTCGGTTGCCCTCAGTTGTTGAAAAAAAAAAAAAAAACTTTTTACCTGGATCGAGTCGTTATATCTGAAAATGTGTCCCAGTCGTCTAATACGGCTTGCTTTTATAAATATTGCAATATCAGCCTCATTGAAATTGTTGTGAATTTCATGGTTATATTGTATAGACAACGTTTGGCCTAATGGCACTAAAATATTTTTTGTTCATAAATTATCAGCCAATCTTTTTCAGATTTTTTTATCCACATTTTTTTTTTTGAACTGCTCCCAAAATTTCCAACTATTCTCATCTTTCAGTACTGAACTTTTTCTAATGCTTTCTTCCGCAGTTTATCTTATCTCTTTAAAACAATCTCATTCAAATTCAGCTTAATTGCATCTTAATTAAATAATAGTTCTGTGTGTGCTTTTCTTATAGAATGCATTTCTCATGATAGCTTTCCCCACTTATTTATTGAGCTCCAATTCTTCAAATATAGAATAAGATTTCAAAAATTCAATCATTTCTTTGCCACTACCCTATTTAATTCATTTATTGTTTAACTGTGAATTCAAAACTGTTTACTCAGTGAGAATTATTTTTAATTTGCAGCCAGTTATGTTATCTTCCCTGTATGAAAACTAAAAGCTGGACTTTCTAACCATACCTAATGGAATTTGAAGCCATACGTGACTAATTTTGACAAGTATCTTAAAAACTTGATACTTGAATTTTTTTTTTTTTTCTTTCCAGTACAATTCTTATTATTTATATAGCTGATAGGAATAAAAATTTCTATGATAAGTTAAAACATTTTGTCAATTTATTTTAACAATTAATAATTCCACAGCATTGGCTGTTTTCTGCGAAATATAAAATTATTGCTTTCTGAATTTTAAATATGAATATAAAAGATATTAAAATATTTGAATGAGCTGAATATTAATAGGACACATTTTGTAAATATTACAATACAAAAATTTAGAAAACGCATCTAAGATACCTCCATTTCAATAGAACAAATGAATTAATCTTAAATGTCATAATTGTACAGAGCGTTACCCTTATAAATTTTCATGAAAACTTCAAATAGAGTTCGATCTACAATTTAGAAAACATTTAGTGATCTATATAATTACTTAAATGTCATATATATTCTAAAACTTCAAATAGAGTATTATAATTAATTACACATAATATTCTTTTACATTTACATTTATATATACAATCACATATCATTCAGAATATTTTGCAGATAGAATACAATATAGAGCACTAATTATCTATTTTATTTCCCAACAACATTCAGATATAGTATTTCTGCTATCATTACAATTATTATTATTATTATTTTTGTAATATAAAATAAAGTAACATAATACAATTCTTTTACGAAAAAACTACTTAAAAAAATTAAAGAATTTCAAAAAAACCGAAAGTTATTCAAAAAACCGAAAGGAAGAATTAAAAAGCTAAAATGGTCGAGCAGACTACAAATCCAATTTTTGAATATATAGTTGCCATCAAAATGTATATCTTCTTATTACAATTTACACTTAAAATTAAACTTTGCAACCCTTCCTCCTATGCATTTCTACATGTCGTTTTAAGTCAGAACACTGGGAAAATGCTTTTGGACAAACATGACCATTGAAGGGTCGTTCTCCGGTGTGAGTCCTCAGATGAACCTTCAGGTTATTATTTTGAGTAAAAGCTTTGCCACACTTGAAAAGATCGGTCTCCGCTGTGTGTTACAACATGCTTTTCACGTCACCAAGATGTGATGAGTGGTAGTCGCAGAAGGACATTGATTTATCTTGACGCTGCCTTCAAATCTGCTGAAAATCTCTGGAAAAGAAGATATTAATTAGCCTTCATTGAAATACGAATGAGGCTGCATTTATTGATGGATATTAAAGTTTCACTCAAAAAAAAAAAAAAAAAAAAATTCAAACTCATTAAATATATATACATTTAATAGTTTGATTTTTTTTTTTTTTTACCATTATAATTAAAAAACTGAAAGTTATTCATAAAAACCAAAAAGAAGAATTAATGTTATAGAGGTCGAACAATCTACAAATCCGATTTTCTAATATATAGTTAGCATCAAAATATATATCTTCTTATTACACTTTTCTCTTAAAATTAAACTTTGTAAACCTTTCTCCTATGGACTTCTATAAAGTCCATAAGAGGCAAGGGTTACAAAGACTGTGACTGAAGACTATGAAAATGCTTTTTTTTACATACAGGGCAATTGAAGGGTCGTTTTTCATTATGAGTCCTCCTGTCCGAATAAAAATTAAATTTACGAGAAAAGCTCTTTTCACAGGAAGAGCACTGAAAAGGACGTTCTCCAGTAGTATGAGTCCTCAGATGACGCCTCAATATTCTGACTAAATGCTTTGCCACACTGAAACAGACACTTCAAAAAGTCGCTCTCAAGTGTAAATGAAAACTTGCTTTTTCACGTTACAAATATTATATGACCGGTATTCGCAATGGGGACATGAGAATATCTTCAAATAGTCTTTAAAACAAAAACAAAATCTGCAGAAGAAAATAACAAAAATTATTGTATATTTATTTCATGCATATTAGAATTTCATTCCCTAAAAATATATTTCATATTAAATTTAAATTTTCATATTGAATAATTTTATAGCAGAAATTTTGAATTAAAAGGTTTAAACAGAAATCATAAATATAAATGAAATAAGATTGTATAGAATTATAAAGAACAGCAATAATTATATATACACACAATTAAAATTTTTAGTACCAAATAATTGCCTGAAATGAAAAAAAATTTCTTTAAAACTTAATTCTAAAAATAAAATTATTAAAAAGTTTCATATAACAGGTTAAATAGTTTTAAAAATAATAGTTTTTATACATTCACATACATTCTAATCAAAAATTCATGTTGTTATTAATTATTTTATAAAAATAACTAGTTTTGTCTTTTTATTTTAATCTCAAGCAAATCTTCCAATTTAAATCCTTAAAAAAATATCAATATCAAATAATTTTAAAATAATTTTCATACAAAAAGAAAGGGCAAGTTTGGTTTTCTTTTCGTTCTAATATAACTCTATAAAACAAATTTTGATGAGAGCAGTTAGTTATGGCCTCAATTGGATTTAGTTTCTTCCATGATTGTGACAGGTTCTTGTGGGTATTTTTAAATACCTACATACCTATAACCTACATAATTTAGAAGCTTGAAGGAAAGGTTGACATTTGAAAGAATAAAAGGTCTCCAATATGTCGTCATTCAAATGTTCATTAAGGAAATATGATTATATGCAAAGAATACATAGGAAGTGGTGATCTCTAATATGTGACCTCAAATGAAACTTAAAATGGCTAATTCCTCCAAAACAGCTACCAGCAGCTTTAAAACAAAAGTCAAGGTGGATTTATGTTATGTGTTATTCCAATTACAGTTTTACATACAAAGAAATATAAAAACTCAATAACATTCATATTCAGTTTTGATATACAGGTGTAGATAATAAATCATAGAAATAATAGCAAGATGTTCGAGAAAAGCAAATAATAATAATAATAATAATACTGCAAAAGATTAAAATAGTAAAAATTAGCTGTCTGGAATTCATATTTTAGTTTTCCTGGTGCCTAAAGTAAAGGAGAAAAATCACTCCTTCCTTTGCAATTTAAAATGCTTAGCATCTTTGTCATTATGACTCGAGAAGCATAAAAATACATCCTCAGAGAAAATAAATCTTATTAATACAACTGAAAATTGGGATATTAGGGCCTAAATTCAATGGAAATTTCAAGTTAATAACATTTTTATTGTCTTATTTTTTTTAAAATTTATATGAATGAAACTTTTTTTAAATATTTTTTGTAATAATTTTAGCAAGTTAATATGAAACTAGGCAGGGTCCATATAATTAACACATTAGAATTTGATGAATTAAAATCTGAACATTAAAGATAATTTAATGTCATTGTAAGCAGAGATCAAAATATTTACTGAGGAATAATTTGCTTACGATTAAAGTACAGAAAAAAAATTATATTTAATAAAAAGATAAACAGGAAATGAACATTTTCGCTAATTGCAGCAAGATTTATCTTACTGAACAAAAGACATTGAGAGCATTTAAATGAACTTTTATAGAAATGTATAGTTCGATTTATATACGATATATACAAAATATTATATTCAAAAACAGCATTTTGTTATCAATAATAAAAACTGTATAAGAAAAAATTCATCACAAATTTTAATAAGAAAATTTTTAATTACAACATAGGGTGTATATGAAGAAAATTTATACACTCATTAATGACAAATTTCCTTCATAAATAACATACAAAATGGCTACTACATAATAAATTAATACAAAATTACTACTGTGTCCAAAAAGTAAGACCCATTTTTAATTTAAATTTCCCGGGCATAGGGTATTTCAATTTTTTTTTCTTTTTAGGTTGCTGCCTGTCTTTGACATCTGTGCAAAATTTCACGTCAAAATATTCATTAGTGTTTGAGTTACGCTTGGCTTTGTGAGACTCTAAAAATGATTCCGGCGATTTTTGAAATGTCTGAATTAATTGAGCAAAGAACTTGCATTAAATTTTGATTAGGATGGATTACTTTGAAGACGATGAAATAAATTTGGAAGAATAAATAAAGTTTTTGAAAAAAAAAAAAAAAAAAAAAAGATAACTGATCTTACTTTTTGGACACAGTAGTAATAATAGTTGTCATAGCTATAAAAATAGTTATACTAAAAGTAACAGAAATCAAAATTTCCATTTCATTTCTATTACTTTTAGTACAATTCCAAATTTTACGTTTTTAGCTACACTACAATTCATAAAGTTGCAGTACGATGTGCGATCCTCTGAAATCCTCTTTGATCTATTCTTCATGAATATCATTTAAAAATTGTCTAAAAAAAAAAAAAAAAAAAATTGGCAAAACAGACGCACAATTAAGAAGTTGTTAAGTATGAGTTCTCATGTGCTTATTTAAAACATCTTTACGGGAAAATCTGCTTTCACACATTGTGCATTGAAAAGGTCGCTCCCGGTGTGAATCCTCAGATGACGCTTCAAGTGAATGCTCTGAATAAACGCATTGCCGCACTGAAAACACTTGAAAGGTCGCTCTCCTGTGTGAGTACGAATGTGCTTTTTCACTTACTAAGTATACACGAGCGGTATTCGCAAAGGGACATTGATGTATCTTCAGATTTCCTTCATATCTGCATGACAACATCTGCAAAACATAAATTGGATATTAATGTTTTACAGGAAAAATTTGAAGAATTTATGAAGTTTAATAACATTTAAATTCGATGTCTGTGTTACACAAATATAATCAATAAGTTATTATTATTTTTTCTTCTAATGCAGCTGGCAAATAGACCGTGATCTTTCGCCATAAGGGCTGCACCGATGTTACTCACTTTGCACTACTCAGGAGGCGCGTGTAACTTGATGGTAAGCCACGGACGCGGAGTAACAATGCCCCCCCGCAGCGCTCTACGATCCTATTAGGACCGGGACCTACGGCTTAAAGTGGATTCCGAACCACTACAACACCCATGGGCAAAGCCGGGTTTTGAACCCGATACCTGTGGTACCGAACGCCAGAGCGCTAGCCGTTCGGCCATCAGCCCCTACCAATAAATTATAGATATATAGCAAGATGTTCCAGACAATCAAAATTAAAGTAAAACTAGTTGTCTAGAATTTAAATTGTAGTAGATGTCGTCGTTGTTTGTGTAGAATTTAAAGTGTAGTAGATGTCGTCGTTGTTTTTGTAGAATTTAAAGTGTTTAAGATGTCGTCGTTGTTTGTGTAGAATTTAAAGTGTAGTAGATGTCGTCGTTGTGTTCTCTGTGAATTTAAAACATGTTTAGATGTCGTCGTTGTTTGTGTAGAATTTAAAGTGTAGTAGATGTCGTCGTTGTTTGTGTAGAATTTAAATTGTAGTAGATGTCGTCGTTGTTTGTGTGAATTTAAAGTGTAGTAGATGTCGTCGTTGTTTGTGTAGAATTTAAAGTAAGTATACATGTCGTCGTTGTTTGTGTAGAATTTAAAGTGTATCTTCAGATGTCGTCTTGTATTGCTGGCAATATTAAAACATAAGATTCGATATTGTTTTACAGAATTTAAAGTGTAGTAGAATTTATCGAAGTTTGTGTAAATTTAAAGTTCGAGATGTCGTCGTTGTTACATAAATTTAAATTGTAGAGATGTCGTCGTTGTTTGTGTAGAATTTAAAATTAGTAGATGTCGTCGTTGTTTGTGTAGAATTTAAAGTGTAGTAGATGTCGTCGTTGTTTGTGTAGCTGGAACTGGGTGTGGTCAAGTCACAAGAAAAGACATTTAAAAACCACATCATTTTAATTGCAAGCACACAGAACAAGCGGACACAATACAAAGATTAACATATAATAGACATTTAAAGACATACATATATTTAAGTGGAAGGATTCCACTTCTAAATGGTAAATAAAGTCACTCAGGTACACGCTGGATAGCGAAATATACATCCTCTCTGGATGAGAGTCTGTAAACCGACTTATGCGCAGGATGGTGCTAACTTTATCTTCTCTCGTAGTGAGAGACTGTAAACTAAACGTCTCTGGGGTAGCAGCTAATTATACAGTTGTGGACGGATTCCACTTCTAGCTGTAAATAAAGCCACGGATACAAGACTTAAATATGAATTTAAAAAAAAAACACATACATTTCTTACGTAAGTACCAAAAAAAATACCTTGAATTTAACATATTCTCATTATAAATGCCATTAAACATTTTTTTCTGCCCTCAGAAAAATTAACCTTCACAAGTT
>BPLR01009509.1:0-30779 GCA_021605095.1 Caerostris extrusa | reverse complement strand
GTTACGCATTAAGCTGGTAACACTCCCATCACATATGCAACCTAATACTCTTTATCGACATTTAAAATTTAAGTTGCCTTCCAACTAAATTCAGCAACAATGACATGTCGTCTTCTTTAGCATTAAAGTCTATAAGTAGCTTTAAGTGTAAGTTTGGTTGAATACCATGAGCAATTTTGCCATTAGCTAACAGCTGTACAAAAAGCCTCGAACTTCAATTTATAGACGTAATTTCTCCAGTTCAAATTCGTGAAATCTTTTTTTTCCCTTGGCTTTTTCTGCAGCCTTTGCACTAGCTTTTGCTCTTCAGCTTTTCTCGAACGAAACGCCGCTTTTTCCTCGATTTAATTTTTTTCATCTCAGCTATCATCATCTAATGCATGTTTTACAAAATCTACATTGCGGCAAAAATTGGAGTTTTCATGGTGAGTTCCACAAGTCTATCTTTGAGATAACCGCTCGCCAAGTTCTGGCGAAACTTTTGCTAAATCTTGTTTTCTGCATTTTGTCATAAAGGACATGTACAGGTTTTTATGCGAGTGTAAATAGATTATAATTGTGTGTGTTGTTCTAAGATCTTGGAAGCAAGGGTTTTGGAAAATTCACAGCTTTGTTTCAAATGCACAAACACCACACACATACAATTAAGAGACATGTACAATATTTAAAACATTTAAAGGAATATAATTATTGATTCGTGAAAGGATTCCACTTCTAGGCCGAAACTCGATACTCAGGTACGCGCAGGGTTCGCGATGATACTTCCTTTCGATGTAGTCTTCGCTCGGGATTCTAGTAGAACAAACAAATACGCAGGGTTGCGTTAAATATATTTCTTCTCTGAATGAGAGATTATAAACTAAGCGTTTCTCAGAGGCAGTGCAGGTTTCACTCTGTATTTCCTCTCGGGAGAGTCTCAAAGCCTACAGGACATTTCTCCTGAACGTCATAGGAAAGGCGTTCTTGCCAGTGTGAGGAAGAATAGTTAGCAATTATTATACAATTTAATTTAATTATAATTTTGTTATTATTTAAATTCATTCAAATAATGCCCTAAATAATTATGATGAAGCTGGCTATTTAATTATAATAATTTTTAACAAATTTGTTTATGGAATAATTAAGCTACACCATTTATAAAATATTCTACAAAACAGAAAATATATACACGCGTTTTACCAGTTTTAAATGTATTACAAGAAAAGGAGTAAAATTCCATTTCAAATAGAATTAATAATATAATGAAATTTTGTTATTAATTTCCTTTTGATTTAAAACTGGCATTTGCAAAATTTTGAAATTGTTCTTCTGTAAACTGCCTTTTAAAACATTTAAGTTAAGAAAACTAATATGTTAAGCATTAGGTACTTAACTGCTTTACAGTAATATAACTTATTTCGAAAATAATTTTTTTCTTGAGTTTCCCTAAAATGAACAACTTTAGACATTCTTAAAATTTATGCAAGAATGTAGTCGTTCTTATTTTTTACATTTATAAAAAAAAAAAATATATAAAGTAGTGAATTACAGAATAAGGAGAGAAACTGTAAATCTTTGACCTCAACCTTTTTGTGTTTTCTGAATAAAAATGTAATTGAAAAGCTTTAGATTTATCGATTCACTTTTCACTATCATTAAAATATATTTGGATAATAACAGTTAATTTAGAAATATATAGAATTAGAATATATTTGGAAATAAAACAGTAGATCTAAGTGTTTGTTAGAACTTATTTAACCATTCTGAAAATGAGTTTCTTAGTTCCATGCTGCAAGATACACTGAAATATTAAAAAAAAAAAAAAAAAAAAAGGAGTTTTTTTTTTTTTTTTTTTTTTTTTACCAAAACAGACTTTTACTTTTTAATTTTTGATAATTTCATTTTGACAAACTGAGATCATTTACCAAAAGAAACAAAATAGTGGATAGACTGCTCGCCCTTAATTCGATACACTTACAGAATTATGAAAAACACTTACACTTAAGTAAGGCCTCTCCTTAACACTTACACTTTTTAAAAAGAAAATGTGCGAAATATATTGGACTAAAGGGCCACTAACTTTTGTCATGGAGAAAACCTTTTAACTTGGCTTTTTATGTACATGATAATATAATTAATAATATCTAAGATGGAACTATTGGGCCTAAATAAAACGGATTTCAGGTTTTATACTGTTATTCAATGTTATAATAATTTTAGTATCAGTATTAAATAATTTTTAATTCGAACGCTGGAGCAAATACTTAAGTTAAGAAGAAAAAAAAAAAAATAATAAGATGCTTTTCAATTGATATTTCACTAAACCAAGTTTTAATTTTTTATGTCTTTCTTTAACTATTAAGAATCAAGTTACTTCAGTAACTACTTGCTGGTCTGCAGTTTCGAAGGCATGTGAGCACTTAGCTTTTATATAATTTAAATATGGGCCAAGTTATTTTAAAATGTCACAAATTACAGCACACCGTGGCGTCCATCCTTATTTTCCCAAGTAAACCAAAGGAAGGATGAAGAAAGGCTCTTTATTCATTGCAGTAAGTGAGGAACGAGCATAGTGGTATTAGCGCGCCATCTACTGATCATTAAAAGAGTTAAACCAGAATTAAAAGAATTTGAGACTCTCTGAACAATAAAAAGGAAAAGATGTTAAACATAAATTGATCAACTATTTACAATTGGATTTCTATGTTCTACCTGTATATATGAATTGAAATGTACAGTAAATATTGTTGATGAAATAATTTAACATCGTAAACTAGGATGCTAAAATTGTACGGATATACTTATTGAAATTTCATTAAAATACACAGTGGAATAAGTTAAAGTTATTATATAATATTTATGTAACTTAACTTTATTATATAATATTTTTCTTATTACATATAGTTATTATATACCAGACATTTCGGATGATGCCGGATAAATGGTGAAAAATTTTATCTCTGAGCTATTTAATTTTTTGAAACAATTTTAATGTTCGTGGTTATTGTTTCAGAAACATTTATGGAAGGCTTGTGTTTGAGAAAATTGTTAATAATTGTTGCTAATTCTTCATTGATAACAAAACTTAATTATTGAAAATATTGTTTTGTAGTGGCGTCACCTATTGATTTAAAAGAGAACTAAAGAAGGCAGCTGTAAACTAGCCTACCATGTACGAAATAGCTTTTTGGTTTTAAATATCACTGAACCTTCTCATTTTAATCAATTTAAAATAAATTCTTTTTATGGTAACGATGATACATTATTTGGTTATTTATTGAAGGGCAAATTAAGATTTATAAAATATTTAATAAAAGAATTAAATTAAAAATATTTTAGAGGAGGTTGCTGAGCAATTAAAATTTGCGAGTGTGATAAAAAAAAAATCGAATACTCTGTCAGAAGAATAACTCTTCTTAGTACAGTAAACTGAATAACTAAGTAGATGAAATCTTAAGCGTTAGGTGCTTAATGTGCCCATTGCATAAATTTAATTAGCTTATAATCACAAAATTGTTGTACACTATCTGAAAGCTTGTAATTGCTGCTAAACATAAAGAAAATAAGATGATAAAAAGTTTTCGGAAATCTCTTCGTTTAGTCCGAGCGGATTAAAAAGTATTTTCTCTTTCTGATTCTTTGTACGGTATCAATGTCTCACTTCGTCTAATTTATAATAAGATTAAAATTTTTTATTTTTGCGATATAAGGGCAAGAGAGGACAGACATTTTTTCTTTTCTTTTTTTATCCTATTCAATGTCTTCTATGACTTCCTTATCTCAATTAATGAAGTTTTATCTTAGTTTTAAAATAAGACTAATATTTTTAAAATTAGAACATATAATAAAGGAATCAACTTTGGTTAATTAAGAATGGTAAATTTACTTAGATCTGTTTTTTAAAAGTCATTCCTTCTTAGCGAATTAATTTTAAAGTTGGTTTTGCTTTATCCAACGTTTGATACAATTGTATGTATTTAAGAAAAATTTAATGAATTAAAATTTCACTTAGACTGTGTTTACCTTAGTAGAACACTTTGTTAGCTTATCGGCTCCATGTTTATAAATTAATATCAACTCATAGCTTAAAAGAGATATATGATATACTTAATGTAGAGAATTAGGAAATATTCAATTAAAGCTCATTTTTATATCATATTGATAATTGTCTTTTTTCAATTCTATGAAAGATTTTAAAACTTCTGCTGTGTGACACATTGTTACTTGAATATCTGAATTGTTGCTATTACTTTTAAATTGTTACTTCTTTTTTTAAAATTGATACAAATTGATTTATTTTATTGACTTCTTATTAAAATTGAACTTGAATTCAGTTATCTAGAATGTGACTGCATTAATCTAAAAGTTTTTTACTTCGACTTAATAGTCCATCTCGAATTCTCACTTCATTATATCGATTTTGACTTGATTACTGTTTCAAATTGTGGTATTTAAAACCGGTCTTAATTATTGATTTGATTTCTGATTTAGTTTAAGTTCTATTTTCATTATTGCCTTGAATGCTATCATAATAGTTTTTATGTAATAGGACCGTCGAACTCTATGTACGAGTAGTAGAGACAAGAACAGTTCTGACTGATTGAGGAATATTAATTGCCTATAGAAGAAAAATACCATAATTCTCAGTAGATTGTTGATACAGAAATTTATGCATAAAATTGTCACCATCGAGTCTCCTAGTTTCTGTAATTTGGGACTGTAAAGTGCTTCTAGCTTGGAATTGAACTCTCGTCCTTTGGTGTGATAGCTTGCATTCATTATCCGGTGAATTTCGAGGTTGACATTATAGTGAGTTTGGCATTATAGTTGTCATTATTGGTTTTTACTTAATATTGACTGTAATTTCCATTTCAATACTCATAAAAAAATGTGAAATTTCCTTTATTCATTTACAAAGGGCGGAGAACTTATTAAGCGTTTCTTATGAATTTGACACATTAGTATTCGTTGCTCCTTGGAACTTGTTTAACAACTAATGCTTTCTTAAAAATATTACTTTTTAATTTAGTTATTATCCTATCCTTATGTATTTCTATCAACAATGACAAAGCGATAGTGATATAAATTTTGTAGCTGTAAAAAATGTAATTACTAATAAAGTGGGACGATATTACAAGGATTAAGAGCAGAGAAATGAAAATGAATATTTTGCAGATGTGTAAACAATGGCTGAAGATGTTCATAATAAACGTTGAAAGTTGATAGTTTTCGTATGCATTTAATAATAATAACTGTGTATCTTTGATGAGCTATAAAATGAATCAGTTTTTAACTTTGCTTAATTTTTCCTACTTTACATAAGACTTTTTCTTGATTGCTTTTCTATACTACATGAAATATTCAAGATAATTTAAAATATTTTTAAAATTCAACATACTTTTTATTCCTTTGACAGTATGCTTCTCTTTTTAATACTTTATTGAAACAACTTTCATTTAATTCCCAAATATTCCCCAAAATAATAGAAATGTATTGAATGATTTGAAAAATCCCTTTTTCATATGAAAAATTAAATTTATATTTTGAGTGCATTTTGATCAAAATGAAAAAATTGCCATTTTATTGTTTTGATAAATCTTTAAACATTAATACAATGAAAATCACACCCATTTGAACAATTTGAACCAAGTCCGTGTTGATTCAGGAATAGATATATCTGTTAGTCATATATCAGTAAATGGAATAATTTATAAGAAGATAAATTAAAATAATAAGAATGCTATAATAAATTATGAAATATATTTGACTGCCAGATTTGTTAAATATTTTAGTAAAATTAGAAATTTTTGCCTCTTTCTGAAATGTTATTAAATTTTCAAGGCATATTATTTTCTCAATATTATTGCATTTAAATGAAAGAATCTAAGCCTCATTTTGATTGAGGATAGAATTTTTCATCGAATTTTCACTGTAGTTATTAAAGAAATTACTTTTCACGAAAGAATTTCTAATGCCTATCGACAAATGATGGGGACACTTACACTGTAACTTTTGGTGGACAATATCCCACTAATTTACCTGTGATATTCATTGTAAAACCTGTGATATTCATTTCATTGCTATCTTATACGGGTGCTTTTCGTAGACATCTTTTATGATGGGGAGACACAAATTGGCTTTATGCTCGTAGGAAACCATAATAACAATCCATGTTCATAATAACAATCCATGTTATGAAACTTTAATAACAATCCAAATTCAACCATGACAAAGCATGTTGACAAAGAGCACTAATGTACTATTTTAAATTAAAGCAGACATTACATTGTTATATTTTATTTTAGCAAATATAAGCGACACTTGTACTTTGCCTGGTCACGGGAAGCATGTTATCAAATTTGACGTTATTGTACTATTTTAATACTTAACTATTGGGCACAAAAGGCCGTTTTGAAAATTAATTTTATATAATATTATATTGCTTATTGGCAAAGTTTATATTAAATTTTAGAAATACCTAATTGGTTGATTTCTTAAATTTCATTCCTGTAATGAGATAAATAATATAGCGTTTTGGTGGTAACAAATTGCATTATTTGTTACTGCTAATGTTTCTTTCATGAATATATTGTATTTTTTATATAGATAACAATTTGGAAATTAATAAAATGGAAACATTTCTAAGAGAGGATAATATTGAAGATCGAGATGAAAATGCATTAGGAAGTATTATCAATAAATAATTGATATAAAATTAAAAACACTTAAAAGCCTCTTCATATAGTATTTACTGCCAGGGTACAAACAAGTGATATTATAATCAGCTTGATCTTTAATAAATATTGATTTGTTCTATCATATTTATTATTCTATTACATAGCATAAAAATTAATTCTTATTATTCTTAAAACCAAAAATTTAGAAATCGAAAATATCAAATTACAATAGCATTAAATTTCTAGAAAGACATATTTTTCTTTTTGGAATTAATGTATAACAATGTAAATAAAAATGATGCATTTTTGGAATAGCTCTGCATCTAAATATTAATATTATATTATATTATTTTTTTACCTATATTAATATAGGCAAAAAATATTATTTTGAATCATAACTACTTTATAACTAAACAAATAAAGTACTTACAATTTATATCATTCGTCCAACATCAATGAAGCACCGTTTGGATTATCTATATTCTTTCTGTTAGCACACATTGCAGCAACGTAAGAGAATTCAAAGGAAAAAATCCAGTAAGAGTTATTCACTGAATATTTTTGAGAAAACTGTATCATTCCTTTTTCCATTTTAAAGAAAACAATGCGCAGAAAGACGAGAAAAACACACACCTATGCCATCATCTGTCGACCCAATATTCCTATCAGACTGTTTTGCGCGAGAAAGACTTGATAGTTTCTCTCTTTAGTCGAAAGACCGCGTTATCTGAATCCGCGTATTTTTTACAGTTTTGACGGCTTAATAGAAGAAAGAGCGCATAATAATTCATTTCCACGTCAGCCATATTTGCTTAAAGTAGACTATCAATTTGACACATCCTTTTTAAGAAAATCTTTGAACTTTGAAATGTATTTATAATTTTATTCGCTTAAAATTTATAATCCTTTTTACACTTTTGCTAGAAATAGAATTACGTATTTTCACTGAGGAACAAAGTTTCTATCTGTTTAATAAATTAAATAAATATCTATTAAATATAAATCACATAAATTTCTGTCTTCAAATAAATTGAAGTCATGTAGTTTAATTAGGCAAATTATATTAAATTTTAATTTTTCTGTTTCTGATGTTTTCATAAATTAAAAATTTTTTGCAGGTTTTTTTTTTTTGTTATTATTTAATCTTTTTTTATTTAATATATATGATTATTTTTTTATTTAATAATATGATTTATATGCATTAATATTGATTTAATTTATTTGATATTTTATTAATTTTTATATCGTTGATAATAATATTCATTTGGATTTATCAATCATTATAAATTAACCAATGATGTTTAAAAAGAATCAATTAGGATTTTTCAATGAGGATAAGTCAATTAATTCTAAATTCTGTTATTTGTAGACTAATTTATTGAAGTGAGAAACAAAGGTTGTTTATGCTAAAGATTTATTGTGGAAAGATCACAGCAATGTTATTGAAAAATTTTCAAATTGTTGAATCAGAGATGTTACATAGAGTGTATCATATATATTAGATTAGAGATTATTTAGCCAGAGAGTCGTTATTGTTGAGATTTAAGAGTTTTTGTGTTATGGTCCCCTGAATTATTTCAATATACAATCTACTGCTTTTTTTTGGGCCCTGAATGGCAGAGTGACTATTGCTCTGTGCCAGATGTTTCGGGTTCCAGTCCCGGCGGTGCCATAGATGTTTGCAGTGGTTCGGAATCCACTTTAAGCCGTAGGTCCCTGTTTAGTATGACTGTAGGGCGCAGGGCTGACATTCCTATTCCTACCTACGGGTACTTCATTACAACAGTAGTCGTCCTTTTTCCATGGGACTTACCTGTTCTTGGACTTGGTTTAGATGTTGCTGTCTACCAAGTGGGATAAGAAACAAGAACTGATTTTATTCGTTTAAATCATAGAAATTTTATTTTTATGAGATATTGTATTGGATATTGCATAGATTATAGAGCCAGAAATTCGCTATTGTTGAAATAACGAATTGTTTTGTATTATGGTTCCATGAATTATTCCAATATATAATTTACTGCTTTTATTCCGTTACATTGTAGAAATTTTGAATTTTATTTTTATGTGTTATATTTATTTAAATTCAGTCTGATATTTTCGATTGCTAACAGAAGCAGGATTTACGAATGTTTTATTCTATGAATTTATGAATATTCATTTAATTTCTGCAGATAAACATTTTAATGTGTCTGTTATTCCTAACCTCCCTATTATAGGAACTTGTGTTTTCTTTTCCAAGGATTTCAATAAAGGACCTTGGGTAAGAATTTTCAAATTAACTCCAAGTTAATTTTATATGTCAGTCAAAAAAACTGTGCAAAATTTTGAAAGAAAAAATTTAATGGAAGTATAAATGTAGAGAAAACAGTTTTGTCCTTTTATACACATCGATATAAGAAAAATTATGAATTGAGTATAGCAATTCTTGAGTATAATTAGAGCCTCATCATAAAATAAAAAACCATCTTGCACAAATATATTATTTTGAGTGCTTAAAAATTAATAACTTTATTTAAATGAATATTTGAAAAACGCAAGTAGATAGACGCAATGATTTTTGATTATTCTGAAAAATCCCATTTTTGAAAGATTTCTTCTTTTTCGTAATATTATTTAAAGAAATATCATTCAAACATTGCATATTTTCATAACGTTTAAGAATTCCCTTGTATATTATGTGATTATTTCCTGCACATAGTTAATTTCCTATAATCTGAGAGAGAAATTTGTCGTTTTGTTAATAATAACAATAAGTTTAATATATTTGTATATCTTATATTCAGATCTATTAACATGGATTCTTAATACATAATAAAGTAATAATACAATATAATATGAATAAATAAAGTCCTATAATTTCTAACATTATTTGACGAAGCGTGATATGTTAAACTGTTACTGTATCATTAAATTTTCAATTGTTACAAAGTACCAAAAAAAAATTTATCAAAAATCAATATCAATATCAATAAGATATTATATTAATCAAAAACTAAAATTTGTGTTATATTAAAATTATAATTTCAATTCGATTGTTAATTAGAGGACCATCAACGTAGCAGTATATCTTTCTTTTATTTTGCTTAAGCAATATAGAAAAATGCTTGCTAATATACTAAGCATGAGGAAATTCTTCTAATTAATATGAATTAATAAAGGTCTTTGTATACGATGATGAATTTAAATATATTGGAATTGCAAAATCTGTTAAAACTGAATTCATCCACGTTGAGTTATGTATTTTACGAGAAGTCCATTAAATGTCTTCTTCAACTGCATGACTTGAAGACAGGAATAATAAAATAAACAGTTTATTTTCGGCGTGTGATTTACAGCTAATGCATACATTCGCTAGTTCATTCATATAAACCATTGTGAAAATAAGTTGGTTGTGGAAGAATGCAACCTCTGCAACCTTCACGAGGAATGCAAATCAATGACCTTCGATTACTTTAGGCGTTCATAGCCTTCTGTTGAATTTGTGTGTAAATTAAATGGGGTTTATAAGGAAATTTAGAATTGCACAGTGCAAAACTGAGTGACGATTGACGAAGGCATTCGATGTACTCTATTTTTATTTGCACTTACAATAAAGAAAGCAAAATAAAATGTTACTGCAGTTTTATTTATATTTTTGCTTTACGTCTATAGAGATAAGTCACAAATATATAGAATGAATGAAATGAAATCGAGCGTATACATTTTTTATATACATTTATCATAAAGGATTTTTAAGAGATAAATGCTTTTTAATAAAGTATAAATGATTGTTTAGTCTGGTTTCAAAATTATGTTGCTCAAAAGCAAAATGTAGTGATAATTTAGTGCATGCATACGGCTGATTTTATTATATTTGGTTTTTATCTTCACTGAACATGGAATAATATTTTTTTCAAATATCGGGGTAATTCTATTTCTTAGTGTTGGTTCATGGACCCGTTATCAGGCTGTCTCTCAAGTTAATATAGACATATTTTTAATTGAACTAACAGTTTATTTTCTATATCTTAAGTTGAGAAAATTTTTGAAAAGTTCTGAAAAATACTTTCAAATTTGCATTATTTAAATAAAATTATATCTCTATTTCTTCTTCTTTTGAAACATTTTCTTTAACCAAATCTTTGTGCGCAAAATTGTTTGAATTTAGTGGATGGTAGTTATTTTTAAAATTTATTGCGCATGTCGGTCTGTTAATCTTTGAAAGTTGCAAAATATTTCTTCCAACAAATCTGTGCTTTTGACGCGCAATTCCTCACAAAACATTAGGAAAATTGGGTAACTGATAAATAAGTATAGAAATTGGAAATTCCAACATATACATATTTTTATCATGTATGAATGTGTGAACATGATGATGTCCTGGTTAGGGGTTCGTGGCGCAATCCAAAAAGTGCAACAAGCAAATAAAACTTCATTCCAAATTTGCAAATTTTGGTAGAAAAATGGTAGTTGGGCCCCTTAACTCTTGAAATGATTCATGAATAACGTTAATCTTCAGGAATTTCTGGAGAATTTGGCTTTTCCTTGCTTGAAGTGTTTTGTACTATGGTTTTGAGAAGCACTTTTACGTTTTTAGGCTTCCCTGGGATTTTAAATATTTGTACATCCAATAACTATAAGTACTCGTAGTACGTTGATCAATTCCTTCTTCTTGAAGTTTCATATTTATTACTTTTGGCATTTTCCCATGCCTATTGACCTGTATAGTGCTTCTTATTGTGTTTGGAATACATCATTCTCCGTCTATGACTAGAATTTTTAAAACTTTGATATATTCTTTTGGGTATTGAATATGATAGTGATTCTTGTTGTATTGGGAATACTTTCATTCTTTTATTTATGCCTAGAATTTTCAAATTTTGATACATTCTCTTGGCTATTGAATGTGATAATGATTTTTGTAAAATTTGGAATGCTTCATTCTTCATTTGTGCCTAGAATATTCAAACTTTGATATATTCACTTGACTATTGAATATCATAGTATTTCTTGTAGAATTTGGAATACTTCATTCTTCATTCACGACAAATATTTTCAAACTTTGATATATTCTTTTGAGTATTGTATGTGATTTCGTTTCTTGCAGAATTTGGAATATACTTCATTCTTAATTTGCGACGACATTTATCTTACTTTTGCATATTCTTTTAGAGATTCTTGAACAATTCATTCTTCATGAAGTTCTTGATCTATCCAACATTGTTATATTCATAAGGCTATTTGAATTTGGCCATTCTTGTAGTATTCCAATCCTTGCTTCATATATCTCGTGTATTATTAAACATTGGCATATTCCTGAGTTCATTCATCCGTTCTCCAATGTTCACACATGATAAATTGAAATTTGCCGAGCAGATTTCAGTTTTTTTTCTATTTGCTTTTGACTTAAGTAAAGAGAATTAGATTTTATTGTCGATAAGTTTGGTTTGCACCCATAAACCTTTTCCTGCTGGTAGGACTTAAAATTGAAATGAAACAGGTAGTTGATCACAGTCACTAGTTCAAGCTTTCTTGAGCAAATTCTACTTCATGCCTGTGTATTCGGGAAACTGTGTTTGAAAAAAAAAACCATACATAGAATACCAAAGGTCTTACGAGCCATGCACTACTTTTCGGTGGACAAGTAGTCCATGAACTGCTGTCCATGTCGGCATGTGGCTCTCAAGTCACATGTTTAACATGTCAGGGCTTAACTGATTACAAAGTAAAAGATTTTATTTAAGTATTTAACATTTTAACTAATATTTTAACCTCAAACTGATGCTTAAAAATTATTCAGAACTTCTGTATAAATCTGTATAAATATAACGTCCTATTTATTTACTATAAAATTTTTTTAAGGTTGATTATTCAATACTCGACAACTTATTGAACATGACGTCTGAACCAGTGCGTGTGCTTAGTTCTGATGCAAATGTATAATTTTGTTGAAACAGGCTGCCACACTAGAGTTGCCATTTATAGCGTGCCTAAAAACCTAATGGTATTTGAAGCGTGAAAAAATGATTCATTATACAGAAAATTAGAAACCATAAGCATCAAAATTTTGGTTTACGCGTTATTTTTATTCTTAAAAATTTTGCATACCGCTATAAGTAAAAAATTTATGAGAGGTTACCAGGGACATTCAATGAGATTAATTACTAAATACAATTTTTGTTAAGAAATAAACATAGTTTAACACATAAATTTATCATTCATCCTGATGCAAACCTTTCTGTTTTTGACTTAGCATTATCTGGCATAAGTTCTCTTTTAATAAACTGTAATTGAATCTAAGTGCATGACATTGTTTGCTTGTTTGTGTTTTTCGATGGTTTGTTGTTGTTAAATGTCGGTGCTTTAACTTGAGGCTATTCACTACCAGAACAGCAAATACGTAATAGATGCAGCGTTATTTAGGAAGCTTCACAGGGAACTTGTAACTCTTTCTCCAGCTCAACGGAAAGACAGTCCTGTTTATAAATTTATCCATGCCCATCTCTGGCCTTGATACAAGAATTATTGATTTAGTTCGGTTTGTCAGGTTTCAAGTGGGGCTCTCTATGTTCCGAAATTCAACTCACAATTCACCATACTGCTTCGTATCTATTTGTATAGTAATTTTGTAGGAAATATGCATATGATTAGATATACATGGAATAAATGAGTTTTTATAGCTGCTGAATCTTTTTTCAACATGAGGAGACTATTATCTTGTTGCTCCTCAATCTCCATGTTAACAAAAAAAAAAAAATTATCTAAAAATATCTTCGACATCATTGATATCTTCTTATTTAAAAATATCTTCGACATTGATTAATCATTTTTAGAATTAAATTAACAGACTGTTGTGATTCAATACTACATATAGGAAAATTGCATAAATAATTAAACAAATTTTAATATTTATTTTAATAATTAAAAGAATGAGGATGAATTTTATTAGATTGCGAAATGAATGTTTATTAATTTGTAAATACTTTTTTAAAATTTCTTTTAATAAAAGTTGATTACTGAAATTTTGTATTTATTTTTATTTTTAGGAAAACGGATTTTCTTTTTTGTTTTATAGCCTTTTCAATAAATCGAACATTTCTGCTATTGAATTTATTAATTTCTATTAATATTTCTGCAAAATGGAAGAAATGCGCCAACGAGATAAAATTATCAAGGCTAAGATAAATTTAGTAAAAGGAATGACATTTCTTAAACAGGCTACAAATTATTTTTATCAATTCAATCTTTGTAATGGTAACCATTTAAAGGAAGCATTTGGAGGTAATACTGAGTTCGACAATGCTCTCGCCAAAATTGTAAGCCAAATTGAAAACGTAGAATATCTTCTGCTTTTTGTCCACGCCAGGATGACCGACACCTTTTACCAGCCAGGAAATGAAGAAGCACTCATATACCCTTGGGCACAAAATGATTTAAGGAGAATTCGAGAAGAGTTCGTATACCTCCGTGATTGCATTTTTTTTTTGGTCAAAAAATGTGAAGGATCAACTTTCAACAGAAAACTGAGATTCAAAATGGACTAAAAACGCTACAAGATTGTAATTTTTAATGTGTAACAGGCATTGTAATTATTGCCCTTAAGAATACTCTGGTTGTTAAACTAACAAAAAATACCTGAAAGATAATATATAATATCATTGATTTTAAAATATTTTTAAATATGAATCTGAAAATGTAAGCACGAACATTTTTGTAGTGAATTTATTTGAGAAAAAAATAAATTACTTACATTATAAGTAAAATTATAATGTGTTTTTAAATCTGGCCTTCAAAATATATATTTGTCACTGTTATGGTCTAAGAATAAACACATAACACAAAAAAGTGGACTGTAAAAACACATCTGTTTTATTTGAAAACCAAACGCACACTGCTGGTGCTACATTTCTTTCTCCTCCAGTCTGGTCACGTCCATTCAGAGAGGATGTTTACTTATCTGACGTTATCTTCCACTTAGATTGTTTTTCCTTTTTTTTTACTATGCACGTGGAGCTATTTATCCATGAGGCAACATACCGCCGTCCATTGTTATGTTCATTAAACATTCAATAAAATCATTCTAACATACAAAAATTATATTCTAAATATACAATAAAAAATCATTGGAAAAATGAATACATATATATATATATATATATATATACACTCATGTCCATAAATTAAGGATAATTCAGAATCACACAGAAATGGAACTCTAAAATAAAAATTTCACCTGTAGAATTATCACACACATCTTGAAGAAGAATATGCAAATTACAGGAAACCACCAGATGGCGCGGATAGTACATCACAATGACGAGAGTGTAAGAGAGGGGTATATAAGGAATGGTGGCAAAGAAGTAAAATTGTTCACAGGCGCTTTAAAAGCCTTTCAGTGAAATAACCGCATAGTTATGGCACAAAGGAAGCATTTGGAGGATTTTTACGTGGTAGAATTATCGGACGACTGGAATGTGGACGTACCCAGCTGGAAGTATCTGAGGAACTTGGAATCGCCAAGAGTGTCATCTCCAGGCTTTGGCAACGATTCCAAGATGATGGTAATGTGAGTAGATGTTACAGCACAGGTCGCCCCCGAGTTACAACGCCGAATGAGGACCGGTATTTAGCAGTTACTGCCAAAAGAAACAGACGGAGCACAGCATCAGACCTGTCTTGTCAGCTCTCTTCAGCTACCGGTACGACAGTTACGTTTCAAGGCAGACCGTGTACAGACGCTTAGGGCACATTGGTCTATATGCTCGTAGGCCTGTCAGATGTGTTCCACTTACCGCAACTCACTGTCGCCTGCGATTAACCTGGGTAGAGAGCATGCATTGTGGACACCGCAACAGTGGTCTGGTGTGATGTTTTCCGACGAGTTCAGGTTTAGTTTGCAGTCTGATTCTCGCCGGACTTTCATATGGAGAGCGCCAGGTACCCCGTTACCACCAAGAGAACACCGTTACGGTGGTGCAGGATGGCTCGTTTGGGGAGGAATTATGCTTGCCTCCAGAACTGACCTGCATGTTCAGAGTGTAACGATGACATGCCACATCTATCGGGATGTCATTCTGGAACAACATGTACGTTTGTTTCGGGGCGCCATGGGTGCTGAATTTCTGCTTATGGAGGACAACGCCCGTCCTCACCGTGCAAACATTGTAGCCGAATGCCTTCAATTGGAGGATATCACCCGTATGGATTGGCTAGCATACTCACCGGACTTGAATCCAATAGAGCATGTGTGGGATATGCTTGGCCGACGAATTGCAGCCCGTCAACCCCCTCCCACCTGTCAACCGGAACTTCGGAGGGCATTGCTTGATGAGTGGTGTAATATTCCCCAAGATCAGATTGATAATTTGATACTGAGCATGCCTAGGCGTTGTAAGGCCTGTATTGCATCGTCCGGGAGACATACTCCATATTAACCATCATACTAACCATGTTATACTGTTTTTTGTAAATAGGTTCTTTGTTGAAATTTGCTCAGGGTGTAAAAATCGCAATTTTTATTAATTATGTTAAACATATAGCATCTTTTTTGCTCTTTAGCTTTTGTTTAATAAATAGACTTTACAAATAAGTCAAATTTGTTTTTGCTTCTGTCTCTTTCTTTGCCTGAACTTCATTATCCTTAATTTATGGACATGAGTGTATGTATCTTATGATTGCTTCAGCATTTTCGTGCGAGATATATTTCATCGCTTCAATTTCGCTGTATGAAAGAGGCATGGTGTTTTTGACGCATCGCCCTAGGGTTGATCGCTGAAGTGTTCTTATTACCTTGATAGCCTACTTGGAGCATTTACGATCGCAGTTAGTAGGCTTCGGATACTGTAAGTGGGGAGAATAATAGGCTAATAGTATGTCGAATATGTTTTTTATGGGATGGTTATTAATAGCAAAAAGGGCAATTCCCACAAATGAGAGGTTAATATAGAAAAGATAATTTACCATACAAAATGCTTACCATCAAATGTATTTGAAAGCATTGCAACAATAAATATCTTATTTTGATCTATATACAGTCGAATCAATTGCTATTGAAAGTTGGAAATAACTAAAAATATTTTTTGAAATTTAGCATCTTTAATTCTTAATCTTGGATATTAGCATATTAAATTTATTGTCATATTAGTGTGATTTTTTAGATCTGAAATTTATTTTTTAATATTTGTAATTGATTATTCAATACGCTATACCTATGATCTCATTTTTTTTCAATATCTTTAATCATTTTATAGTTATATAAAGGCATATAGGCCTTGATGGCTGAGTGTCTGGCTCTCGGCGCCACAGGTTTCGGGTTCGAATCTCGACGTTGCTATGGTTGTTTGTAGTGGTTCGGAATGCAGGCTTTAAACCGCAGATCTTGGCCTAATATGGCTGCAGAGCGTTGGGAGTAGGGCTGACAACCCTACCCCGTAGAAAGAAAACTTCTCTTGTCTCGAAATCTGGCAGACGGCGTTGGCCCACCATGGTTGTTATGTTAATGAAGAAGAGGAGATATACGTAT
The DNA here is from genome assembly GCA_021605095.1 of Caerostris extrusa. Taxonomy (NCBI): domain Eukaryota; kingdom Metazoa; phylum Arthropoda; class Arachnida; order Araneae; family Araneidae; genus Caerostris; species Caerostris extrusa. Next base: position 13,619 of record BPLR01009509.1, on the reverse strand, counting down.
ACATTTTAATCACGCCTTCAAAACAGCTGTCCTAAACATGTTTGTCTTTAAATTTAAAATGTCACCATAATAATAACTCTCATGTTAAATATAATTTGTAATCCGCAAAGGATGCCGAAATCCTTTACAATAAATACTTCTAATAAATAGGATATATTTTAAATAATTAGGATATATTTAGTTTAAATATTTTAAAAATTAATTTGTACTAAAAAGTACTAGGGGTATGAATGTTTTCTTCAATGTATGTGTTCGATCTATTTTTAATTTAAAATGAACTTTAAGACAACCTTGATTAGAATTAAAATTTCGCTTAAAAACTTTTTTTTTTTGAAATTAAAATTAAGGATTTACTTTACAAAATGTCTTCAAGTTATAACAAGACACTTATTTGAACAATTTACGAAAGGAGTTTTAAATTGTAATACCTGCAAAAGCAGAACAATTCATCAAGTCAACTCTATTGAAGGCAGTCTGTTCCTTTTATTACTGTAATTCTACTAAATGTTACAGGAAAGATTTTCATAATACTACTAAAACTAAACAAACTACAACACTTTCGTCAAAAAATATCAAAAAACTTAACATCAATTTTTTTGCTTTGGCTCGGATCGAGGTCAAATGACAGCTTGCATAATTAGTGCGTTAATTAATAATTCCCTAATTAATACGCAATAATTCCCTGGGTAATTCACGTTAGTTATTAATGTTAATAAGTTAATACGCATTAATGTTTTAATACCCCTTGGTGGCATATGCTATACTTGGTTTCACTTATGAAGAGACAGTGCCGATTGTAACAGCTTATGTGACTCAACGACAGTCAAAGTCATGAATAGTCAACTACATAGTGGAAATATTACAAATATTCTCTCATACTACAAAAAGCAATTATAAGGCAATTATATTAACCTCCTCAAAAGACAGTTATATTAACCTCTTCTTAATAAAATTCTTCATAGAAATATTAACCCTTCTCCTATCTCTACCAGAAAATTTAATAATATTCTGAGCATAAAAGCTTTTGCTTAATTCCGTTAATTTTTAGTTTGATAATTAGCCTGAATTAATTCACCACTGATAAATTAGATTGATGTTATTCAAGTTTCTCCAAGGGAAGTCTTCTACACTATTCAAGAAGAAAAGCGGGAAGGGTAAGTAAGGGTAACTGCAACATATTTGTGTTACATCTGAAGGAAACTAGGAAAACACTCCAGCAGCCAGCTCGATGATAGCGAACATGTTGCCAGAACGTACGTCTGTTTACGAATTTATATGACAATAAAAGGCCTGAAGAGCCCGTATTGTCTTCCTCAAAGAATCATGACTCAAGATCTTTCAGAGCCCGACTGACAAAGTGGTAACATATGCAGCTAGTGTGCATGAAAGGTCAGGTTAGAATCCATTAGTGTCTTCCGTTGCTCACACTGCTTTTAGTAACGAAGAGACTCAATATCAACTTTGGCAATATGTGTAAAGTATTTCGCATCGGGACATCCATCAAGTAAGGCTGCTTAATGGATGCTCTATGAGTTTCAGAAAATGATCCTTTCCTTTTTAATAAAAATGAGAGTTAAAATCCGCTGGAGACGTCTGTTGCAGTCACTGCTGTCAGAAACGAGCAGGCTCGGTGGTAATTGTGATAAAGTATGTAAAGAAGCTCGTATCGGCAAAGAATCGTATCGACAATCGACTACTTTAAGGGAACTTTCCAGTTTTACGGTACGAAACTCAAATGCGGTGTAGTTACCCTTAAAAGTCCCCTCAAAAGATAATGCCCTCCTCCATCTCCGTTGGGGTGCTGTTCGGGTGAGGATGTTTACTTATCTGACGTTATCTTCCACTTAGATTGTTTTTCCTTTTTTTTTACTATGCACGTGGAGCTATTTATCCATGAGGCAACATACCGCCGTCCATTGTTATGTTCATTAAACATTCAATAAAATCATTCTAACATACAAAAATTATATTCTAAATATACAATAAAATCATTGGAAAAATGAATACATATATATATATATATATATATACACTCATGTCCATAAATTAAGGATAATTCAGAATCACACAGAAATGGAACTCTAAAATAAAAATTTCACCTGTAGAATTATCACACATCTTGAAGAAGAATATGCAAATTACAGGAAACCACCAGATGGCGCGGATAGTACATCACAATGACGAGTGTAAGAGAGGGGTATATAAGGAATGGTGGCAAAGAAGTAAAATTGTTCACAGGCGCTTTAAAAGCCTTTCAGTGAAATAACCGCATAGTTATGGCACAAAGGAAGCATTTGGAGGATTTTTTACGTGGTAGAATTATCGGACGACTGGAATGTGGACGTACCCAGCTGGAAGTATCTGAGGAACTTGGAATCGCCAAGAGTGTCATCTCCAGGCTTTGGCAACGATTCCAAGATGGTGGTAAATGTGAGTAGATGTTACAGCACAGGTCGCCCCCGAGTTACAACGCCCGAATGAGGACCGGTATTTAGCAGTTACTGCCAAAAGAAACAGACGGAGCACAGCATCAGACCTGTCTTGTCAGCTCTCTTCAGCTACCGGTACGACAGTTACGTTTCAAGGCAGACCGTGTACAGACGCTTAGGACACATTGGTCTATATGTTCGTAGGCCTGTCAGATGTGTTCCACTTACCGCAACTCACTGTCGCCTGCGATTAACCTGGAGTAGAGAGCATGCATTGTGGACACAGCAACAGTGGTCTTGTGTGATGTTTTCCGAAGAGTCCAGGTTTAGTTTGCAGTCTAATTCTCGCCGGACTTTCATATGGAGAGCGCCAGGTACCGTTACCACCAAGAGAACACCATTGAACGACACCGTTACGGTGATGCAGGATGGCTCGTTTGGGGAGGGATTATTCTTGGTTCCAGAACTGACCTGCATGTTCAGATTGTAACGATGACAGGCCATATCTATCGGGATGTCATTCTGGAACAACATGTACGTTTGTTTCGGGGAGCCATGGGTGCTGAATTTCTGTTTATGGATGACAACGCCCGTCCTCACTGTGCAAACATTGTAGACGAATGCCTTCAATTGGAGGATATCACCCCGTATGGATTGGCCAGCATACTCACCGGACTTGAATCCAATAGAGCGTGTGTGGGATGTGCTTGGCCGACGAATTGCAGCCCGTCAACCCCTCCCACCTGTCAACCGGAACTTCGGAGGGCATTGCTTGATGAGTGGTGTAATATTCCTCAACATCAGATTGATAATTTGATACTAAGCATGCCTAGGCGTTGTAAGGCCTGTATTGCATCGTCCGGGAGACATACTCCATATTAACCATCATACTAACCATGTTATACTGTTTTTTGTAAATCGGTTCTTTTTTAAATTTGCTCCAGGGAGTAAAAATCGCAATTTTTATTAATTATGTCAAACATATAGCATCTTTGTTGCTCTTTACCTTTTGTTTAATAAATAGACTTTACAAATAAGTCAAATTTGTTTTTGCTTCTGTCTCTTTCTTTGCCTGAACGTCATTATCCTTAATTTATGGACATGAGTAGTAATGCATCTTATTGGAATATACGTATCAATAAAACGTTACAATTCGAAATGTAAGCGCTTATATTTTTAATAAATTTCTCTAGCATATTCAAAATATACACTTTTGATACTGGGTTTTTACTGAACTCTGATTTTATCATCAACACCATAATAAATATCAATTATTCTGCCTAGAGACAATTTGTAAGTAGGTAAATTATCATCAACCAATAGCACCAAATCACTAATGTTCGCGTTGTCTTTTTCAAATACCCATTTATTTCTTTGTTGCAATTCATTTAAATAACTTCGTCGTCCTTTTTCCACACTAATTAAAACCATTTTAGTTACTTTTTGACACTTATTCAAAATTGTTTCAGTTTGTACACAGTTAAAAACTCTTCATAATTTAAACTATCACCTTTAACTACTTCTTCTAAAATGAAACTTAAATGATTTAATAGCAGCTTCCATGAGACCACCAAAATTTGGGGCCCGAGGAGGAATAACTTTCCATTCATTCAATTTTCATTTAACTTCCAATACCTTCCTCACATAAATATGAAGATAACATGGTATCAGGAATAATAACCAACTCATGAAGCTCTTGAATTTCTCTGTTTGCACCTACAAAATTCTTTTTGCATTATCAGAATACAATTTAGAACACTTTCCTCTACGTGCAATAAATCTCTTTAAAGCAGCTATAAAGGACTCGGATGATAAATCAGAAACAATCTCCCCATGCACCGCCTTAAATACAAAACAAACAAACATACATACATACTACACACAATATTCTTCCTTTGTTTACCAAATTTAACCGAAAATGGTCCAGAGAAATCTACTCCTGAAACATTAAATGGATAATTCAAGGTAACTCTATCTCTTGGTAAACTACTCATTAAATGTGTTGACACTATAGGTTTTACTTTAAAACAAATAACACATTTATGCACTATTTTTCTACAAATAGATTTTTCCACCTATAAACCAAAATTTCTCCCTGTACAAGATACAAAAGAGCAGATAATCCTACATGAAAATATTTTATATGGTAATAAGAAATTAGCATTTCTGTAAATTCATGATTTTTAGGCAAAATTATATGGTGTTTTTGATCAAACTATATTCCGCCTTTCTAAAACGCCCACCTACTCTTAAGATTCCATCTGAATCAAAGAACGAATTTAAAGATTTTAATTCACTCTTTGACATAACTTTCTTATCTTTCAATATATTTTTAATCTCACAGGAAAACTTTTCCTGCTGAATAGAATTTACCAGAAATATCTCAGAAAAATATCTCAGAAAAATATCCCAGAAATATCTATCTATATATGTAACTTAAAATACGTAAAACCTTTATATAATTATTACTTAAACTCAGTAAAGGATCACTTGTAACATAAAAAATTTGTTCTCACCAACACTGGATGAATCTCTCAGTTCAGAAAAGTACTCGTCCTGTTTATCAGGGATCTGGATCGATTGACCGGGATACTATTCTACACCGAAACTCTGGTCCGTTCCACCGCAATTCATTGTCTACGAGTCTATGAAGATTCACTCCTCGCGAAATAAGATCAGCAGGGTTCTGGTCTGCCTAATTTGGTGCCACTGCAAATCAGACGACAATCGATCAATTGCAGCCCCTCTGTTGCACACGAAAGTCTTTAAATCACTTGATTTATTTAAACCTAGAAAGAGCAATCATTGACTCACTCCAATAAACTACTTAGATGTCTTAAGCTTCTTAAGCATCAACTGCAACAGATGGTATATACTCTCACGCGAACAATTGAGGGTTCGGCAATGGCATTTGAGGTCCAGTGCATATTTTGTTTTGCTAGAGTTTCTGTTTCTTGGACGGACTCGTAGGTGAACAACTCCTCCATGCTATCCTACTCTATCTCCATGACCTCGGGATATTTCGACTCATATCTCTGTTCCATTGATAGCAGCTCCATTCATGGCCTTTGAGGAACAATTAAAAACTACTCTTAATTTCGTCGTTTCCTTCTCAGGTCTTTAAACACCTTGATGAGTTGCACAATGAGAAGCATCTGATACTTTCTTCTCAATTGCTTCCTTCATGTGACCCAGTTTCTCGTACTCTTCCATAAATTCTCTGTATAATTTCAAGTGTTCTGTTTTCGTTAATCTAGTCCATAATGATATTAGACGTTTGAGACGCTGTTTAGACTCACTTAATCAAGATGGGTTTTAAGTGACGTTTGTACTACGTACCTGCCCTGCATGTTCCTTCAGTGTGTTTTTCTCGAAATGTTCCTCACATATAGAATTTTAACCATCACCTGTTGATTTTAATTCATCAAACCCTTCTACTGTCCAGAATTTTCTCAATGTTTCATTTAGATCTTCTCTAATCATTCCACAATGAATCTTATTTCTTGTTGGCTGATTGACTTTTCCACGAACTACAAACCCAAATACTGTGTTTTGAAAATTAAATTAGGGTCTCACTAAAATTTGCTCTGGTCTCAATAATCCGTAGAATTACTCGGCTCCTAACAACAGTCTATTTTACCTGGGATATTAAATTTGATTTTTAATTACTAACATAGCTAGATCTTTTTCAAAACTTTTGATCTTTTAGATCTTTTAAACTTTATATCTTTTTTTTTTTTTTTTTTTAGATCTTTTTTCTTTTCAAACTAGATGTTTTTTTTTCAAAACTACTTATTAGCAATTGTTGAGTAACTCTTCTAGCAATGACCATACTCGAGTCATTTAGGCAAGAAATCTCCATATTTATCTTTTCTTTTTTTAAGTTGTAATCTGAATTCATTTCCTAAATTTCAATCGTCTTTTTATCACCTTCCACAGTTAAGCCCAACTCCAAATATACACTGTCATTTTAATGTATCTCAAAGTCACAAAAATCACTTGACAAAATCGCACCTTACCCTGATTCAATTGAATCCTCGAATCCTAACTACACAGAATTCTGATCCAGTCTCCTGTATCGACGCGTACCATAATGTTATGGTCTAAGAATAAAAGCACGTGGACTGTAAAAACACAGCTCCTTTATTCGAAAATCAAACACACACTGTTGGTGTTATATTCATTTCACCTTCCAGTCAGCTCACCCACTCAGACAGGATGTTTATATTATCAGGCACTGACATCCACATAGAGCTTTTTTTAACTATGCACAAGGAGCTATTTATCCATGAGGCAGCAGGAGTAATTTTTTTCAATAATGGTGCACTTTAAACAGTCAAGTGCTGGACTGCTGGAGTCACATTTCTTTCTCCTTCCACCCAGCTCACCCCAGGATGATAATATTATAAGGCACTGGGCTTCCACTTAGAGTGATTTTTACTATGCACATGGCAGCAGGAGTAATTTTTTCTCAATAATAATGCATTATTTTAAAATGAAGTAATGAAGGAAAACTCAATAATAAAATGAAGAAGTCATGAAGAGGAGATATTAAGAAGCGAAGAAATCAAGGAGGGTAGAAATCAAGAAAGAAATAATGACGAAATGAAGAAATCAAAAAGAAATTTACGATGAAGTGTAAAAATCAAGAAGAAATCAATGATGAAATGAAGGAATATAAATTTGAACTGTTTACTGAAATGTGTATTTCTTACTAACATTAAGACATTTCTGAGATTTCTTCTTTTATATAAGAAAAAATTAAATTTATTTCTTTTGAAACAAACTTATCACAAAAGGATATAAAAAATTATTGATACAAAATTTTTCTAATCTTCTTAATTTATTTCATAGTAAATCATTTTTTAAACTTACGAGTAAATTTAAATATATAATTTTAAAAATGTATATATTTGAGTTTATGTAATAGATCCGAGTATACCTCGGATGATATGAAAAATGTTGTCGTTGGCAAATGTTTAACGACAGAGGGACGCAATCTAGGAGTGTATTTTAAAAATGAAATAAAGAAGCGTTGTTTTTCTCTCAACAAGATACATTTAATGAAAGGGTATTATATTTACAGCGATATTTACATTAATTGTTAAACATTCACAACCATTTTCTATCACTGCTTGACGCAGCCTTTTTCAGTCTCGCCTCCTCTCTCGTGTCAGCTAGCGTTCCCCTTTCGCGCCATCTTCCCTTTTTCCAGGCCCAGAGTTCAAAAAGTCGAATACTGCCACCACATGGCAAAAGGTTGGTGTGAAAGACAACATAGTCTGTGATGTGTTGCTATATGGTGATTTAAAGCAGGCAAATAAATCCTACATACATATATATATATATATATATATATAAAATATATACAAAAATGTTCTGAAGAATAGTTGTTATTGCTTCGTATTTGTACACATTAGCCTTCTTGATATATAAATTTCAGAAATCACACAATTCCGCTTATAGGTTCCTTGCAGCAGCCACTGACTTTGAGTGTTGTAGCATCCAGCGCTGCTCAAAGGTTGAGAAGGTGGGGCTGAGAACGCGTTACTTTCCTTGTAGAAGTTAGTGTTGCTTACTGTACTGACAAGATAATTTCTGCACCACAATTCCAATTTTCTACAAAAGAATTAACTTCATTATTCGCATCCGGTACACTTATATTTGCTTCTTAAGGTAATAATTCAAGGTATTAATTTCTTGAATATGCCGACCAAATAACTCAATTAAACCATCTAAAAGATCCGAGTCTTTTCGGTCTATTTAGTGTTCTAGAAAAAGGGAGATTTCATTTCCTAATTCAATAACATATTGCAAATATTTCCCACTAGTTAACCACCTTGCCTCGAAATAAAATAGTAACTCTTAATGTACAGCTTCCGTGTCTTTACAGAATGCAGAAAAGATTCTGGATTCTAAGGGTCTCATTTTCTTATAATTTGCTACAATTACAACCGTCGTTAGAACAATATGCAGATCAGGACTTATTTCTTTAGAATTATTTCTTCTTCATTTAAATTCCAATACCTTCCTCACAGGAATATGAAGATAACATTGTATGAGATTAATAACCAACTCATGAAGCTCTTGAATTTCTCTGTTTGCACCTACAAAATTCTTTTTGCATTGTCAGAATACAATTTAGAACACTTTCCTCTACTTGCAATAAATCTTTTTAAAGTTGCTGTAAAGGACTCGGCTGATAAATCAGAAACAATCTCAATACGTACCGCCTTAAATACAAAATAAACAAATTAACATACATACATATTACACACAATATTCTTTTTTTTGTTTACCAAATTTAACCGAAAATGGTCCACAGAAATCTACTCCTGAAACCTTTAAATGGATAATTCAAGGTATAACTCTAACTAACTCTTGGTAAACTACCCATTAATTGTGTTGACACTATAGGTTTTACTTTCAGACACATAACACATTTAAGCACTATTTTTCTACAAATAGATTTTTCCACCTATAAGCCAGAATTTCTCACGTAAATGATACAAAATGCAGATAACCCTACATGAAAATATTTTATATGATAATAAGAAATTAGCATTTCTGTAAATTCATGATTTTTAGGCAAAATTATATGGTGTTTTTGATCAAACTATATTCCGCCTTTCTAAAACGCCCACCTACTCTTAAGATTCCATCTGAATCAAAGAACGAATTTAAAGATTTTAATTTACTCTTTGACATAACTTTCTTGTCTTTCAATAGATTTTTTAATCTCACAGGAAAACTTTTCCTGTTGAATAGAATTTACCAGAAATATCTCAGAAAATATCCCAGAAATATCTATCTATATATGTAGCTTAAAATACGTAAAATCTTTATATAATTATTACTTAAACTCAGTAAAAGATCACTTGTAACATAAAAAATTTTTTCTCACCAACACTGGATGAATCTCAGTTTAGAAAAGTACTCGTCCTGTTTATCAGGGATCTGGATCGATTGACCAGGATACTATTTTACACCGAAACTCTGGTCCGTTCTGGTCCGTTTCACCGCACCATTGTCTATGGGGGATCCACTCCTCACGAAATAAGATCAGCAGGGTTCTGTCTACTTAATGTGGTGCCACTGGAAATCAGACGACAATCGATGAATTGCAGGCACTCTGTTGCACAGGAATGTCTTTAAATCACTTGATTTTTAAACCTAGAAAAGAACAATCATCGATTCACTCCAATAAACTACTTATATTTCTTAAACTTCTTAAGCATCAACTGCAACAGATGGTATACTCTCACGTGAACAATTGAGGTTCGGCAATGGCATTTGAGGTCCAGTGCATATTTTGTTTTGCTAGAGTTTCTGTTTCTTGGACGGACTCATAGGTGAACGACTCCTCCATGGTCTCCTCGTCTATTTCCACGACCTCGGATATTTCAACTCGTATCTCTGATCCATTGATAGTAGCTCCATTCATGGTCTCTGAGGAACAATTAAAACTACTTATAATTTCGTCGTTTCCTTCTCAGACCGGTAAACGCCTTGATAAGTTGCACAATGAGAAGTATCTGGTAATTTCTTCTCAATTGCTTCCTTCGTGTGACCCAGTTTCTCGTACTCTTTCATAAATTCTCTGTACAATTTGAAGTGTTCTTTAATGTTTGTTAATCTAGTCCACAATGATCTTAGACGTTTGAGACGCTGTTTAGAATCACTTAAGCAAGATCGGTCCTCTTTAAGTGACGTTTGTACTACGTACCTGCCCTGCATGTTCCTTCAGTGTGTTTTCTCGAAATGTTTCTCACTTATAGAATTTTAACTATCACCTGTTGATTTTAATTCTTCATACCCTTCTACTGTCCAGAATTTTCTCAATGTGTCATTTAGATCTTCTCTAATCATTCCACAATGAATCTTATTTCCTGTTGGCTGATTGGCTTTTCCACGAACTACAAACCCAAATACTGTGTTTTGAAAAATTAAATTAGGTCTCGCACTAAAATTTGCTCTGGTCTCAATAATTCGTAGAATAACTCGACTCCTAACAACAGTCTATTTTACCTGGGATATTAAATTTGCTTTTTAACTACCAACATAGCTAGATCTTTTCAAAACTTTTTGTCCTTATTAGCAATTGTTGGAGTTACTCTACTAGTAATGACCATACTGAGTCATTTAGGCAAGAAATCTCCGTATTTATCTTTTCTTTTTTTTTTTTTAGTTGTAACCTATTTGCACATCTAACGTACACATATCGTGCAATAACGTACACATAATTTGTACATAAACGTGGGAAGTCAAACGTGTTGTAACTAAACACGCTTGACTTCCAACGTTTAACAGACACCTAACTTCTCTCCACTCTTAATTATAATCTTTTATTAAACATCAAAATAGTACTCAGTAATACGTTGGGTTCTTTTCGACTCAAGTTAGAAGCAAGGTTTGAGTTATCGTAATTCTCACCTGATCGTTCATCGGCATTCCTTTCTCCTGCATTGTCATTTTTTTCTTTTGAAAATGAATTAATCGGTTGTGTGGTTTAACACAAAAACAATTTTGGTATTTACACCGAACTGCCGAAATATTCTTGAGCCAAGCATTTAAAACAAGCTTTATGCTCTTTTAAAATTTTGATTTTCTTGGGTTATCGTTAGGACATTGGATTTAGACAAAGCGTGTAATGCATGATTCCCTTCACACATAACGCACTCGGAACTCTTTAATTCATTCAGATAAAAACACATTAGGAGCCGTTTTGTTGTACCACAAATTTGAAATCTAGGTTTTGTTTCTGTAAAACTTTTATTTTTGTTTACATTAAAACTCTTGAATTCCAGTCGTTGTCTTTCCTAGATTTCTTAGTGGACAAAAGATAAAGCGCATTCGCACGACCTAGCTCTGGCGTTCAAAGTAAGATTCTCTTCTGCTTTGTTCCGATACGAGCAGTTAATTCTCTCTCTGAGGGCATGAAATATTCTATCTAATACAATTAAATCACACAGAGATTTAAAGTGTTGACTCCTCTTAACTGACAGTATGAAGTCAAAAGATCGCACTCACTATTGAAGCACTGAGTTCTGGAAGCATGTAACTTTCAGAATCTGATTTTACTGCTCTTTACGAAAGTGATTTAAACAATCCTGAGGGATGGTTTGAAATTCTTTAAGAAACACAATTGCTTTTAAATTATCATAATTCTTCAAATCCTGTTCCAATATATAAACCCTAAAAGTGTTAGCTTTTTGTCCCAAAATATGCAAAAGAATTTCTGATTTTTAAGTATTCTGATATATTATTAACTATAAATGCCTTTCAAGGGACTGAAAAATAAATGGAATAATGATTCAGCTCTATCAGGTACAGGTACACACAATTTTTTTAAACTTTTACTAAACTTTCTAGATTATTTACATTCATCGTACAGTTTTGAAGTTAATTAACCTTTCCTTCCGCAGGTTCTCTAACTATATTTATTTTTCTAATTGTCTTAAGTTTAAGTTGTTCCCCTCTAAATTCCTGAATAGCTTTCGTTATATCGTTCTCCAATCTTTGATCTCTCCTCTTTTTCAGCTTCCACGGATTCTTTTACAGATTCAATTTTTGCTATTAATGAGATCCGTTTCAGTCCGATACTTTCCAGAATTCATTTTCTAAATTTCAATCGTCTTTTTATCACCTTCCACAGTTAAGCCCAAACTTCAAATATACACTGTCATTTTAATGGGATCTCAAAGTCACAAAATCACAAGACAAAATCGCACCTTACCTCTGATTCAATTGAATCCTCGAATCCTAACTCACAGAATTCTGATCCACAGTCTCCTGTATCGACGCGGTAATGCATAATGTTATGGTCTAAGAATAAAAGCACGTGGACTGTAAAACACAGATCCGAGATAGATCCAGTAATAGATCCTGAGTATACCTCGGGTGATATGAAAAATGTTGTCGTTTGATATAGACATTTGTTGAAAATTTAGGACTTGCACGCTGCGCAATTTGGGCAGAGAATACTTCCTGCTGATGATATATATATATGTAGACTTCTCTACCAGTCTAGCAAAGGTTTAACGACAGAGGGATGCAATCTAGAGTGTATTTCAAAGCGAAATAAAGAAGCGTTGTTTTTTCAACAAGATACATTTAATGAAAATATATTATATTTACAGCGATATTTACATTAATTGTTAAACATTCACAAACCATTTTCTATCACTGCTTGACGCAGCCTTTTTCAGTCTTCGCCTCCTCTCTCGTGTCAGTTAGCGTTCTTTCGCGCCTGACTACGGAGTCTCTTCCTTCTTCCAGGCCAGAGTTCAAGTTCAATACTTCCCACTACATGGCAAAAGGTTGGTGTGAAAGACACATAGTCTGTGATAAGTAAGCCATCTGGTGATTAGCAGGCAAACAAATCTCTACATATATATATATATACAAAAATGTTCTGAAGAATTGTTGTTATTGCTGGCAGCCTCGTATTTGTACACATTAGCCATCTTGATATAATTTTCCACAAAGTCACACATTTCCGCTTAGAGAGCCTTTTGCAGCAGCCACTGACTTTGAGTGTTGTAACATCCAGCTGCTCAAAGGTTGAGAAGGTATGGTTGAGAACGCGTTTCTTTCATTGCAGAATCTAGTGTTGCTTACTGTACTGATAAGATAATTTCTGCACCACAATTCCAATTTCTACAAAAAGCATTAACCATTATTCGAATCCAAAGTACCCTTTTATATTTACTTCTTCAAGGTAATAATTAAGGTATTAATTTCTTGAATATGCCGACCAAATAACTCAATTAAAACCATCTAAGATCCGAGTCTTCCGGTTCATTTACGTTCTAGAAAAAAGGAGATTTCATTTCCCAATTCAGTACATAAAATATTTTTCCATTTGTTAACCACCTTGCCTCACAATAAAATAGTAACTTTATGTACTGCTTCCGTGTCTTTACAAAAATGCAGAAAAAGATTCTGGATATTAAGGGTCTCATTTTCATATAATTTTCTACAATTACAACCGTCGTTGGTACAATATTCAGATTAGCACTTAATATTCATTTAGAAGACAGAACTTCTCTGTGGATCATGCAATATCTGAGTGCGTATTATCTGAGCACATATTTATTGAATTTTACATATAATATATTTATTTCTCTGTCTCTTTCTCTCTCTCTCTGTATGTATATATGCACTCAAGAGCTACATTATGACCACCTG